>RDPX01000449.1:496393-517329 GCA_003991215.1 Morbakka virulenta | reverse complement strand
GTTTTCAAAAGCAGAACTAGATCACATCAAAATATCTGGGTACTCTTACTCTTTAATTAGTTTGTGTTCTCAAGAATTTCAGATCTCAAATTCAAAAGGTGATATCCCTATTTTGATAATTGTCGCATTAGTGATCGTTTTAAGGAACTATCAATAATAACCAATCATTGTCAAAGACTCACATATTCCTACGTATTCACAATAATAGCAAACAACTCATAATCATTCTCAATATATATAACAATAATAATTATAATAATAATTATAATAATAATAATTATTATTTTTATAATTATAACAATAATAATTCTCAAAAATTCCCAATAATTCTCAATAATTCTCAATAATTCTTAATAATTCCTAATAACTCTTAATAATTCTTAATAACTCTCACAAACTCTATAATTACCAATAATTCTTTATAACTCCTAATAAATTCTCATAATTCCCAATAATTCTTAATAACTCCCAATAATTCTCAACAGCCCTTATAATTCTTCATTCTCAAACACTTTTTTTAAAGTGATTTACCCCTCGATTTTCTCCTCAATTCTTCTCAATTCTTCTTCAAGTTCTTCAAAAAGGATCTTTACATATAGTCGACTACAGGTATAGCATTGTGATTTGCATTTTCTTCACCGTCAGCCAACGTTTTACTTCGTTTTCAATGTAATTATATCACTGTCTACGTATAGCCGTATTTTCTATCTCATCGAATCATCATCTCCAACTTTTCCACGAATATACGCATAGAAATTGCATTCATGTTTTTGAACTATATAAGAAACTTAAAGACATTGTGATTGTTTTTTCATCTTTTCGAATGCCCAGTCAGGACGGAATTTTTTTGTTATGTAATAACAATTCATTGTATATATTTATCAAATTTTTACTTGTGAGTTTTACTTGTCAAACTCCGCAAAGGGAAATCACTTTTGCAAGAGACGATTAACACTTAAGGTTAACATAAATTGAAGGTGAGTTTTTTTGCTTAATGATTTCTTTTCTTGGCTGGAGTAAGATTTGTTACAAGTGTGTCGGTAAAAAATTAGCGATACTAGAAAGTAATTTTAAATAGCATTATTCTGTAATCTTTCAATGTATTTCGTCTACTGTTTACTTAAATCATTGTTGAAAAATAGTTCGTCACTCTGCCACGATTGCTGACTTATGTACAATTATGTACTCTGAATATTAATATTATTGTACAGTGTCTTGTAAGACTTGTAATTGACAATATTTTATGTTTTTATATTGTGATTCTAGTAATAACGAGATTCTAGATGAGAAATAAGAAAATAAAATAGTCGGAACTCCCTTTATCTCAATCCTATTCTGAACTACCCACTCAACAGTTTATTTCATTTTTTACAGCATTTTCCACAAGGACAATGCTGAAGAGAAAATACTGGAACTGCTTTATTTCAAAATAGTTTTTTTACTGTTTCAAAACATTGGAACTTGTTTGAGAAAAACAATTAAGAAAATCCATTTATCTTCCTACAAATTATTTCGCCTGTCTCATTAAAATTGACTCGATGTCATTTTTCTTCCTTTCGATGGTAAAAGAGGCAGGCTGGTATTTCTTCATGAAGATTCAGAAGAATTGGAAAGGTGTCACTTTGAACCCTTTTTTGAGGGTCTAGACTATCAAAAATGTCCTTTGAAAAACGGTTCATAAATCATTAAATATATATATTAACGTCAATGGTTCCATTATGTATTGAACTAACTGTTTTTATGACGTTGCAATAGCCTTAGGCAAGACTATTGGGTTTTCCAGCATTCCCTGTGCGCGCGCAGCTAGACCAGGAAATAGCTGAAGGTATTCAAGTATTAATCCGAGTGACCTTGATTCGTAATGGAAATGCTCAACTATGATTGGGCAATATTATATTTATGTATTGAATTCTGTATCTTCGATTGGTGGATAAATTTGTATTTCCTTTTAGAGAAGTATAATTATAAGCAGCTTTTTTTAACCTTTTAAGCGTTCTCAATGTAAATTGGATCTGGCAATGTATTTCTAGTTTTAAGTATAGTTACTTATGAAATCAATTGGAGTTTTTCTTTAAAGTATCTCTCGGTCACTCGTACTAAAGAATCAGAGAATTCGGTATTCTCAACAAAGACTTCCCACAAAGACCAGGAAATAGTTAGAATACCCTTACAAGCACCACGTAGAGAATATATTGAACAAACTACAAAGTAATAGATTATTCTTTTTTATGACATACATATATGTTATATATTTCTCTCTTATATATTTTACCCTTCTATATGTGAAAATTTTAGAATTGCGTAAAGTAATACAATGTTTAAAATCACAATCTCTTCTCTTATTGTTCATCCATAATTAGTTAAAAGAGAGACAAAATTTTATGTAATTTACTGTTTGTTAGTAGCAACATGCTTCTTTTTATCATATAATACTTGATAGCAAGAAAAGTGACTTCCAGGCAATCTTTTTTCTGTGGGAAGTATCCATTTTTGTTTTCTTTTCTACAGAGGTGGCTTTGAATGTAATCAAATGTGTTGCTCTCTTCATTATCCTTTTTCTTTATTTTTCAAAAGAACGTAGCACTGATCTATCTGCGTTTTATTCTTCCTTGATGTTGCTATCTTTTCCTCTTTTCTTTTCGTGCTTTTTCTTTCTCTTTTTATCCTCGCTTAACGGACACCAAGTTTTATCAATTTTGCACTCACATTCATTAGCGCACTTGCAATAACACTTTTTAACTTTCCCATCAACGCCAGTCTACAAAATTTCATAGAAAAATATACAAAGAAGAATTATTAAAGAATAGAATTTCAAAAAACTCAATTGGTTTTTCTGAGAAATCAGTTCCTTGAAAGGCAAGTCATAGTTATCATCATCGTTTCTTACTTTCTTAATAATTTGACTGATTACATGTGGCTTGGGTTGAAAAGGGTATGTGAGGGTTTATTATTCTGTAATCACCCTAGTTCTTTTGTAATCACCCTGTCAACTACACAATGTACATTCGTAGCAATCCATTTCATTAAAAATCCTGCGATAAATTTCTAGCCAATCACAATACAGCATTTTGTTAACAATTCATATGATTGGTTCCAATAAACCTTTATTGATGAAAGAATAGGGCTATTGGCGTTATTTTTCGCTGATTTGATACTTTTACCTTAAGTGACAATTTTGTCAATAAATCATTAGGAATAACATGTTTTTTTCGGATGCTTTTGAATAATTAATCCCTCGTTTCATTTCTAAAATTTCAAATAGATCTTACTTCGTTCGGGCGATTTTGAAATTGTAGAAATGAAACTATTATTATGAAACTATTATTATGGAGTAATACAGACAACCAGCTTTCCCAATTTATTCCTGAACCTAAGGCGAAACCTCCAGGACATGACCTGAAGCGTGAACAATGGGTGCTCTTAAATCGATTACGATCTGGATATGGACGATATGCCGATTTCATGCATAGAATTGGTCTAAGGGACAATCCATTTTGTCGTTGTGGTGAAATTCAATACCATCAACACGTATTGATTTGCCAACTGATAGGTATTCGAGGTGATACCAAAACTGTTGATGAGGACTTCCGTTTGTGGCTCAATGACAATGTCTTAGATATTTAGCTTTTTTTTGTTGAGCATACGCATATATATATATTATATATTATATATATAATTATTTATTATATTAGTTATTAATTCCAAATCATACTCAAAGCCATCTTATGTGAGATCTACAGAATATACATAAAGAAGCCCTCTGTGCGTACATAAACAACATAACATTCATACCTAAAAATTGAATATTTTAAGTTCAATCTGAAGTTAGTCAACATTTCGTTTCTTTTTTTTAGTTATAACGTCATTTCCCCCCATCCCCCAAGGAATTGGGACGTCTTCAAAGTAAAACTTTCATAGATGTTCCAAAATTTATTTGGATCCTTTGAGCACTGTCTTCTATGAGATATAGAGACCATTGTTAAATCAGCAACACATCTTGCAGACAAATACAAGAAAAAATATTTCTACCCAACCCCAATATCTTGGGCATTGTTTCACAAAAAGACAGCAGGATAAAAACAATAAATAATAAAATTCAATGTAAAATTCAATAATAAAACACCACATGTGAACAATGTTGTTTAAGTTGAAATCTGTTTGTTTACTTTCGTATCATAAAAAATGGGAATGTTTAAAGAAAACGAAGATATTCTGTAGTTTATTGGGAAACTAAATGAAAAGTAAATTCACCAAAATAGACCATATACTCCAGGCCCGTTTGCTACACTACAGAATAGAAGGATATTTTTTCTTGAAGTTCATGAAAATGGGATATATACCTGTAGCGCAAAAACGTGATGTGACAGAGCAACTATAGGATCAAATTTGAATTCCGCACCAACTTGAGGAAGTTAGTCTAAAACTGTTCTTAAATTCCAAGCCAGAGAAAAGTTTTTTTAGTTTATCAGTGTTATCAGAAAAACATTTGGATGGTTGGAACACATAATATTGGCACCTATAGGGTAGATAGGCCCATTATCAATAGCAACCAGGTAATACTCCATCGCAATGAAAGAGCTAGTCAAAAAAAATTGTCAATCAAATGTGAAAGCACTTAGGTTAAAGAAAACTCCATGCTTTCAAGAGAAGGAGAGAGAGAGAAAGAAAGAGAGGGGGAGGGAGAGAGGGAGGGAGAGAGAGAGGGAGAGAGGATAATTTATTTTACTCAGCTTTGCAGTAATCCTAAAATTGAGATATTTCCTGAATTCGTGCTTAAAGGTAAAAGGACTCGTAATCAAGAACAAGCTCCAGGTGGAATCAACTTTCAATGGGCATCTAACATTTCATATCGCCTGGAAAAAATACTGCAAATATTCAATGCATTGTCAAACCACTTTGGTACAATCATCCGGAAGGGATTTGTAATTTATTTCCTTGATAAGTATTTAGTGGATCATTTGCCTGAAATACGGGAAGCAATATTTAAGGTGTGTTATATTTTAATAGTAGTATTCGGCGTTATCCCAGGAGAAATTCATATCAACGACACTCATTTTATGCCCTTCTGAAACCTTAAGACCAAGGAAAGCTAACTCTTTTTTGTGTTTCAGACAAGTTATTTTCTTTGATTGATCCCAAAATGATACAGGCTCGGTATCAACTTGTAACGGAAGAGCCCACTAAAACATTGTGGGATGTTGTGTGTAGATTGATTCCTCCTAAAGGCGTTTTGAGAAGCCCAAGTTTTGAAGGCACGGAATTGGTAGATTGAGAAAGGGAGGAGCCTGGTATAGCAGAAGATAATCTATCCTCGACGGTGACAGTGATGATGCAATGGAACTGGAAACATTCTACAATGAAATTCATATTACAGAATAACCTGCAGGGACTTCTTAGCAAAATGTACTGATTTCAAAAAATTCGGTCAGCATATTCCACTTTTCCAGTAATGCCGAAATGTTTTTGGACAACTTCCATGAAATGATGGCAACGCAAGAAAGGTAGAAGCAATTAATTCCCTATATTTTTCAACTGAAAGCCACTTACTAGAAAGGGAAACGAAGTCTTAAACGTCGACCATAAAGACATATTTAAAAGAAAATCTAAGCAAAATTTCCCTGCAAGAAAACAGTGATGGTTTGGCGATCCTTCTTGCTACTGCTCCAATGAAAGAACCATAAATAGACAAGCTAACCCATGGCACCTGCCAACCCATAATCCAATACCTGTATCACAAGTGTATGGAGCAGGTACAGTGATTCAAAGTTTAGAAAAAATATTTTAATACTTCCAATGTATAACAAGTGGTAGGTGTATTCCGGAATCCGTAAAACCAGGAAATAGACGTCCACACTAAGTTGTGGAACACGTTTGAGCGAACCTTCATGTAAAGTAAGCTTTAAAAAATACCTAAGTGAACCATCCCACTTGTCCCTAATGTTAATGCACATAAAATGGAAAATTTATGTTATAAAAAGTGCATTAATATTAGGGTGGGCTTTGGACCATCATGCCGGCAAATAAAACAAAACAACATTACAATCTACAAATCACAACAGCATGGCAGGTTATACACTCTTTAGTTTCCTACAAATTTTGTTTCATAAACGTTTTGATATCTTCAGCCATTTCCAAGAAAACTCAGTTGGTAAGGCTCTGACTTTTCCAGCCTTTATGTTCTGTGGTAAGGTGGAAAGAATCTGGTATTTACAGATGGTGTTACAGATGTTACAATAAAGAATATTACACGGTACATTGGAGGATATTTGGAAGTAAAAAGGGGTTTGTATTTGATGTTTGTCACAGTTAATAAAACTGATCCATTATCAGGATGTTCCTTTGAGCCATGCAGCAGAAGTGACTCATATCGCTTAAATAAAACAAATTGTGGAGTCTGATTGGAAGGCAGGGTTTCTAGTAGCTTTATCAACAATAATTCCTGTCGGCAAGAACCATTTGTTTCATCTATTTTCTTAACTGACCAATCAAATTTTAACTGAAGAGACCGCTATTTTATACTTGCACTACACGCTTTTTTTTATAAGCAACGCGATATTTTGACTCAGGCTCGCTGTTGCTTAGCTTTTGCAGGAAACCAGCCTAACTAGTTGCTTAGCTGTTGCTTAACATTTCCACTTCTTTTTTGTTTGAACTCAAAAAAAAGTGTAGCCCCTCCCCCTTTAAACAAAGAGGACGTTTTCCCCCTCCTCCCCTCTATAAGGAATAGTTTTATTTAAAGATGAACATCTGTGTTGGTACATGAACATGGCGCCAGACACTGACGTCATTAAAATTTCGAACAGGCAAAAGAACTAAAAGAGATCATTCTACTGTATTATATTGCATTCTATTGTTTATTATTAGCTATCAGCGAACTTCTCTCCTGCATTTTTAACTTGTCCCTCCCCCTTTAGACAAAGAGGACGTTTTCCCCCTCCTCCCCTCTATAAGGAATAGTTTTATTTAAAGATGAACATCTGTGTTGGTACATTAACATGGCGCCAGACAATGACGTCATTAAAATTTCGAACAAGCAAAAGAACTAAAAGAGATCATTCTACTGTATTATATTGCATTCTATTGTTTATTATTAGCTATCAGCGAACTTCTCTCCTGCATTAAAGTTGCTTTTTTAGTTTTTAGTAATATTGGTTTTTAGGATTTTTAACTTGTTTTTATCGAAGATATTCTTCTGTTGAGTAGAAAATAGAATTTCTCAAAAATAATTTTGTACGGTACACGAAACAAGCCTGGGTTGTTGCTTAACAGTTGCTTAAAATTTCGTAAATTTCGGGCCTGGCGTTGCTTATAAGATGTTGCTTATAAAAAAAAGCGTATATTAGCTACAAATCCCTCAGTTAGATGTTATTTCTCTTTCTGAAACACACATATGTACCAACTTGTACTATAATCTCCATAATATTCCTAGGTATACATTCATAAAGAGAAATAGGAGTAAACGTAAAGCAGAAAGAGTCGATATCTCTGTTAAAAACAGTATCAACTGGAAAAGGAGAACAGACCTTGCATTCAAAGAACACGAAAAGATATGGATTGAAATTTTTATAAACAATTCAAAAAATCTACTCATATGTTGTGTGTATCAGCTGCCAGTTGGATCAAAATATTTCTCAAAAAACTTTTTAGAGACATTCCGTCTAAATCTCACACTTGGTACTGCTGAAAGAGAGAAAATTATTATGATGGGTGATTTAAATGTAAATTATTTGAAAAAGAATGAATATTCTTACATTAAGGATGTCATAACAGCTTTTCGATTTACCTAATTAGTCGACGCTCCCACAATAGTCACAAAACATTCATCCACTCTAATTGATATCATAGCAAGAGACAATACAAAAAACAGAAAAACTGTCAAAGTCATTCCACTTTCACTAAATGACCATGACATTGTAATTTGTGTGAGAAAATGCAATCATTTAAAATACAAACCAATAAATAAAACTATAAGGAACTATTCTCGTTACAACCATGACAACTTTGTTGAAGAGTTCAAGTCAGCTAACTGGGAGTCTGTTTTACACGAAAATGATGACAACAATGCTGTCACTTTATTTACAAATATTCTCCAAAACATTTTCAACCGACATGCTCCTTTGATAGAGAAAACTGTTAAAGGAAAACCACCCCCCTGGCTTAACGAAAATATCCGTCCCCGTATTTTCTCTAATATGGTACGGCCTCTTATTTAGGGTGGCAATTAAAAATTGGAAAATTGGACAATTTATTTTCTTCTTATTAATAGTACGGGTGTGTTCCATAGAATTTTCAATTTTCCTCTTATTTAGTGCGGGAAGTTCGATTGGAGTGTAATCGTTTGATCAAATTAGCTTCGACTACCAAAACATTCTATGGCACATATAATAACAATAATAATACTTTTCAGCGACAGACATCTATATATTAGACAAAAAATGGTTGATTAGTTGTTTAATTATGCATTAATCCATGCCGTTATTGTTGAAATTCCTATCATCATAGAAAGGGAATTTGTGGTGCAATGCTGCATTGGGGGCTATTATATCTATCAATCTCAATGGGATGCAGAAGGAGTAATATGACAACTACCCCTGAGAACAGACCTGGTGCTCTTGTCAAAGATAAATATGCAATAGCAGAGGAAAATATTGGACAAACAGTTGGAAACCTACCAGAATTTTTATCCAAATTAACATTCTTCTTTTTGAAATACGGCGGAAAACGTCAGGTAAAAGTTAATGGGCCAAGAAGATATTCTGATAACCTCAAAAAGGGTTGGAAATACCAGCTCAGTTTTACTTCCAATCCTCGAATGAGAAATTGTTTTGTCAAATGAAAGAAAAGGTATTACCTGAAATAGAAATATTTGAAAAGCAGAGAAGAGAAATCGAAGAAAAAAAGAAAAGAGTCCAAAAAACGGAAAACACAAAGAATAAAAAAATAAAATGAAATAAAAAAATGAATAACAAATACTAAAAGAGATCATTCTACTGTATTATATTGCATTCTATTGTTTATTATTAGCTATCAGCGAACTTCTCTCCTGCATTAAATTTGGTTTTTAGATTTTAGTAAAATTGGTTTTTAGGATTTTTAACTTGTTTTTATCGAAGATATTCTTCTGTTGAGTAGAAAATAGAATTTCTCAACAATAATTTTGTACGGTACACGAAACGAGCCTGGGTTGTTGCTTAACAGTTGCTTAAAATTTCGTAAATTTCGAGCCTGGCGTTGCTTATAAGATGTTGCTATATAAAAAAAGGGTGTACTGTTCTTTCATATATAATTGTTTTATAAAATGTAATAAAACATTTGGGACTTTTGCTGAGACAAAAAAACATCATACTGCATAAATCTGACGCCTTCGCTAACTCACCGTCCTCCGCTAAATAAATTTTTCAGAAGATTCCAACGATTTTAACGCCCAGTTATTGTGCACTTCTCCTCCTGCTGGCAATTGGGCATCTAACAGTAGATGAGTCAGATTTTTTGGTTTAATGTCCAATTTTTAAGACAACCTCTTCTGGTGACTTGTAAATAGTCTTTTGCTCCATTGAATTTGTGATTAAAAGTTATATCTATCTTTTTCTTGCTATGGTGTATTAAATGATAAGAAAAAATACAGCACTTTTTTAGCCAAAAATATTTGTTTTGATAATTGCTTTCTATCATAAAAACGACTTTACTGAATGTCTTGAGAGAAAAATATGTGTACCTTTTTTCCTTTTCTAGGTGTTGTAAATTGTAAAATGGAAATTTCGAATATTTTAAAATCAAGCAGTCTTCTCCGGAACAAAACTTTTGGGGAATAGCTTATTCACGATAGATTGCTTATCTATCATCGTACCTGCTCTATTCCCCCTGCACATTGACTAACATCAGTTGCGAGGAGCCGTGGCTTAAAAGTTAGTGCAGTTGCACAGTAAATAAGAGGTTCATGGTTCGATTCCCTGAGCTGGCAAAGAGAACTTGGAACTTTACAAAGAAAAAAGTCCCTCTGTAGGGCACCGTCTGAGCTCACAAGAGCAACATTACTTTGTTAAGAGCGTGTATTTTCCGTACTTCAAAGTACCACTTGGAAACCAATACAAGCATTGAGGTCCTCACAAAGTTTGAAAAACCTGTGTCGAGACCTTGAGATCATGATCTCAAGGAAAGAATGCTAAACTTAAGTTTGGAGTGCATATGGTATGGAGAGAACCAATAAATCATTTAGGTGACTGCTATTTTTGCCTCAGTATAAAACGTTTCAATAAGAAAAACAAGAAAATTGAAAACATCCAAGTATCCCTTCAGCTATTCAAGCAGTTGCCTAAAGTAAAGAAATATCAGTTCCAATATTTACTGATCTTCCAAAAGTTAATGACACAAATCTCTGCTCACCTACTTCAAGTGATGAAGAAGACAATACAGATATTTTTCAGTGACGACAAGCAGGTTCAATTTACTCAGTCTAATTTGAAGGATTTCGTCAGAGATCTATATCTACCAAAACAGTCCGCTGAACTGTTGGCTTTAAGACTACAAGAAAATCGAATGTTAAAACCCGTGTCTCATTTTATCCTAACAGGGAAAAAAACGGCATGAGTATTTCCATTCAGATGGCAAGATTGTTTATTGTGCTGATGTAAAGGGCTACCGTACTTCTCTTTATGGGACTTCCAGCTTTTGATTCAAGGGAAAGGAGGCTTTCTATTGACAGCGCCAAAAGAAGCTTGGAATGTGTTCTGTTGCACAACGGGAATAAGTATGGCTTTATACCAATAGGTCATTCTTCAAAACTTAAAGAAGAATATAACAACATCAATATTTTTCTAGAGAGGTTGCAGTATCATGTTAATGGGTACTTCATTTGCGTCGATTTTGGAATGGTTAACTTTATTTTAGCTCAGCAAGGATGGTACACAAAATACCCCTGTTTTCTGTATTACTGGGACAGTAGAGCTACAGCATAGCATTGGATGAAAAATGAACGGCGACAGAGTTTGGCATCTGACGATAAGAATGTCATCAATGATTTTCTAGTAGATAGAAATAACATTGTCTTTCCTCCCTTCCACATAAAACTTGGACTGATGAAGCTGTTCGTCAAAGCTCTTGGTCATAGTGGAGAATGCTTCAGCTATATATGTACAACTTTTCCTGGTCTTAGTGAAGAGAAGAAAAAAGCTGGAACATTTGATGGACCTCAAATCAGAACACTTATGACAGATCTAAATTTTATCAAATTAATGAATGAGACAGAAGAAAGAGCTTGGAATGCATTTTGTAATGTTATGCAGAATTTCCTAGGGAATAAGAAAGTAGACAACTATGAAGAGGTTGTGCAAGAGCTACTAATGAGTCTGCGTGATCTTGGATGTAGAATGAGTATCGAGATTCACTCTTTACAAAGCCATTTGGACAATTTTCCGGAGAATCTTGGGAATGTGAGCGAGGAACAAGGGGAGCGTTTTCATCAGGATATTAAAAGAATCGATTTTAATTTTAATTTTTTTGCTGTAATTTTTAGTTTTAGTCAACCAGTTTTTTAGGACTTCTCGTATGTCTGTAAAACTATTTAAATAAAGCTTGGCGCACGTCGACGGCCTGGGACTTTCTGCCAGCTGCAATTTTTCGAAAATTCTTGGTTTGGAGAAAATCATCTAGTTCAGATACATTTTTGCCAATTACTTCTATGATACCTTTAAACACACTTCAAGGTCTTAACCAAGTTAGAATCATTATGTTTGAGATCAGGTAAATCTGTGAAAAAAGTGCCTACTGTTTAACTTTTGGTGTGTGGACAACAAACCTGTTGCATTTTGCATCATATCGAGTTTTTCCAAGATTCGTTCTAATTCATCATTATATTGTTTCTTCAACGTTTTAATCCACTCCCCGAAATCTTGTTTTTTTACCCATGAATACTTTTTTAAGTGACACTTTTTATGGAATTCATGCTGTCTTCCATCATCTATTGTAAAATCTACATTGCATCGACTGTCACGTGCAAATGGTTACGGAAAGACAATAAATTTTTGAATGAAGTTAAGTGAGAATGTATTCTATTACATTTCAAAGTGTTTCCGGTTGCAACAGCAGACATTGGAAAATTTCTGTGGTATTTTCCGCTCTTTAAGACAATAAAAAAAATCACAATTCTGCTATTTTTTACTGCAAATATTTTCCCACAATGAAATGACAAATTAATTGGCGGTCAGTTCTAATAAAAACATCCAATGCCAGAAGGCGCTAGTGAAACATGAATAAATTCCGAAGCCCAGAGCTCTCAATCAGCCATTGCAGTTATCAGTTCAGATCCTGTCAAACCGGTTTCCTCTTTGATGATTGACTTCAGTGTGACATAAGGGCGGCTAACTCTTCTTTTTGCAGACGGAAACCAAAATAGAACTTTTCTTCCTGGTTCATCATGGCGACTAACATGTCCTTTAAGTGAAAGTCGTCTCCGCCTCACAATCTCTTATACACGAGGTAAGGAACCACACAACACGTTGTTTGTGGGATGATTTTTCGCATTTAGTCGCCATGATTCTGAGCCGTACAAGAAAATCGTCTCTGTGCATGCCTTGAAGACTTTGGTCTTAGTTTCTTTCTCTAAAGAATGAAGTGCACTCCAAACTAGCACCATCCTAACATTCATGTCATGTTTGGTTTCACAGTAGCTTCCCAAGTATAAAAAAGGGGTAGGAATTATTTTAACAAATCAATTTGGGGGAATTTGGTACTCGAGAGAAAACAATTTGACGTCAATATAAATGAACCAAAGGACTTTAAAGCAATGGTTGACAATAAGATAAGTTTCGAAAGAGTAAGTAAATTTAAGAAAGTATTTGCACTAGACAAAACACGTGTTTTTTTCAAAGAAATATAGGCTTAGCCAATTTTTAATTTAAACGAAATCTATGGGCTTCCAAAGACAGTCGGTAGCGATAAATGTAAGAGCGTCATCATGTCATGATTCGTAAGCTTTTTCTGAGCTTCGTTTCGAGAGATTATACTTTGACAGGCAGACCTACATGTAGACAGGAATTGAGTTGTTTTGAGAACTGATGTCATACCTATGTATGGTCGATGTGATTGCTTTGCTGTAGGAAATGGATGCTTCCTTTTATTTTCTTGTTGTTGAGTTGATTTCCATGTCTATAATCCTTTTATTTTTCCAGTAAAAAGTGTGATCTTGTGTCCAGCAGTGTTCGGCGATTTCATGCTTCTTGATGTCACCCTTTTGAACAGCTCCCGTATGTTCATTTACCCTTTGACTCAAGGAACGTTTTGATTCGCCAATGTAGGAGGCAGGACAGTACTTATATTGTAGTCTGTAAACTACATTGCTCCCCTCTTCAAGTGGGGCTGGGTCCTTTGGTTTTGAGAGAATATTCCTTAAGGTGGATATAATGAAGGAGGGGCATTAAATATTGTATTGTCGGAGAGTTCGTCTTAGGTGCTTACTGGTGTTCTCCATCTAAGGCAGACTTATACGTTTTAGAGGTCCAGTGGTTCTGTGTAAGGCTGTCTGGACATACTTAGGATGGTATCGATTAAATAAGAGTACCCTCTGAAGGCGTTTTTCTTTTTTTCTAAGGTCATATGGGCTGGGAATAATGCTTTGAAGTTAACACATCAGTGAACAAGAGATGTTTTATATATATAGTTGGTTTATAAAGTTGTACATTTTATTATATCACCTGTTGTCAGTCTTTGATTCAAATAAGATTATTAAATTATCAAATTTTATGCTTTTCATAAAATTAACTTATTAGTTTTAGATGTTTTCAGGGGCTTTTAATTTTTCTATCTTTTATAGGAAATAGTTTTCTAGGGAATAAGTTTACCTTCAGGATCAAAAGTTATGAAAAATGTTTGACACCATTTTTACACTTATGGTGAAGAATACACAAATTCCAGAATTTTCATAAACCATTCCAAACATTTACACTGTTGAATAATTGGTATTTCAACGATAACTTGGTTTACATTTAAATACTTACAATTAAACTAAAGGAGTTTTTTATTGATCCGTAGTATCATATCGTACAGAGGCTAAAGACTTCCGTCAATGCATTGAAGTAACCATTGTGTTTTCTTTCTTTTTTCTTACTAACATAAAAATAAAAAAGGTTTGCAAAATAGAGGAACTGGTAGTAGAGAAGCCGTGGCTTAATGGTTAGTGCAGTTGCACAGTAACCAAGATGTTCCGGGTTTAATTCCCCGAGCTGGCGAGGAGAATTCCGAACTTTACAAAAGAAAAAGCCATTGGCTGGCGTCAGGAAGGGCATCCGGCCAAGAAATTTCTCACTGCCAAATCAAAAGTCCCTCTGAAGGGCACTGTGTGATCCCTAATTGCTGGGGGAAAATGACGTTAAAACTGAAAAAATAACTAAAAAAAACTGAACTGCTACTGATGCATTTCAAAAATACTTACAACTTCAGAATCGGAAGGAGCAAAGGGCGCTCTTGATCCTGGTCCAGAAGCGATAGCAAAGCTTTGAACCTTTTCAGCAACTGTTTGATTAAAACCGCAAACACTTTGCAGCTTGTTGATAACACACCTGTTCTTCGATTCTGTTCTGAGCCCACCCTTCTGATTGTTGCCTAAAAGAAATTAGGAAAGGACTTTGTACCTTCATCTACTTATAAATAGAATGAATATTGGGAAGGAGTACAGTAGATATCAGATTTGCCCGCCACTTATTGTGATTGGCTCAGGGAAACACAACATCCTGTTCTAAACCACGAATGTAGCAAAAAAAATTTTAGCCACATGAAAGACTAGTAATTGGGCCAGGTCTGCCTTCCATTTGGAAGCATCGGAGGCAAATCAAATTCAGCTTTCATTAGCTCCTCTTTGTAGGCAAAAAAACTTTTTAAAATTGTTTTAGACAACAAATCACAAAACCCTCAAGGTAAAGACATTTGTTGATCAAAGTCTCTGTTGGATTCAGGTTCCAAAGCAATCGAGGGATCACAAAGTCGATTGTATAGAGCAATGTCTGGTGAGTTTCCTAAATTAATTTTTCAGTGTTCTGAAGTACTTCCAAAACCACAATTAAATCTTGAAAATTCTGAACTATATGGACCCAGAGGAAGCCATAGATCTTGGTAATGCGGGCCTACGTGTAGGCAGTGCTCTAGTTGTTTCGGGAAATGGCGCCATACCCATGCTGTGCTTGTTCAGCTTGTTGTATTTGCTGTGTTTGTTGTGTTTCTTTCTTTAGTGCTGGAAGATATATTTCTGGAAGGGTGCAGGATATACTGTTGATGTGATTACTCAATTAAAGTTACGAATTCATTTAGGTAGATCAATTCCCCATCAGTCACCTAACAAAATTTAATAATAAGTAGCGCGATTACAACAACTATAGAATATCAAAATTAACCAAATCATAGCTCAGATCAACGTAAGATCAATCAATTTGCTAGAAGTATGACGTCAAAATAGAATCAAATGAAAAGAAGCATGAGATAAAACTGATGTAAGGGTGGGATTAGGTTTGTCAGGAAAATCAGGGGTTTTATTTACCGCAATTCTCACTTAACAGCGACTAGGAGCCTATTTTGAAAATTTTGGTGTGAAGTCACGTATGCCTGGGTACTGCACTTCTCAGTGTCTTATTTTAGGTGTGTTATAGAAAGGTACTGATCGTTATGAAAACACTACTGATTTTTGTTAAGAGGGCATTTTCTTGCCTTTCTCTTACAATAATTTCAATTTATTTAATTAGCTAGATTAAGCAGCGACAGCAGGTTAAGAAGCGACCAAGAAATTCCTCTTAGCCAAATTTAAATCCCTGTGAAAAGCACCGTCTGAGCCCCAGTTACTGGAGGAAAATGACGTTAACCCACACCCCCCCATTCCCCCAAANCTAGGAGCCTATTTTGAAAATTTTGAAATTACGTGGGCTCTTATAGAGACAGCAACGCTGGTGTGAAGTCACGTATGACTGGGTACTGCACTTCTCAGTGTCTTATTATAGGTGTGTTATAGAAAGGTACTGATCGTTATGAAAACACTACTGATTTTTGTTAAGAGGGCATTTTCTTGCCTTTCTCTTACAATAATTTCAATTTATTTAATTAGCTAGATTAAGCAGCGACAGCAGGTTAAGAAGCGACCAAGAAATTCCTCTTAGCCAAATTTAAATCCCTGTGAAAAGCACCGTCTGAGCCCCAGTTACTGGAGGAAAATGACGTTAACCCCCACCCCCCCATTCCCCCAAAAAGCAACAGGCAGTTGAAGTGTTACTTCTTAATTTCAGCATGCCACCTGGCTGTTTACAGTAAATAGTGAATAGAGTATTTGTTTAAAAAGTAAAAAAAAATTCGCAAAAAATTGATAAAACAAATTCGATAGATTCGAATCGCTATTCTGTGCTTAATACTTTGGCTACTGTGCCCAAGCATGGTAACAATATCTTCGAATGTTCGAATAGGAGCATTATGTCAAAATATCCAAAAATGAAATTTATATCTTACAGTCTCAAAGTGGTCAACACATTAATTCCAGATTTAAATACCTTTGTCTTTGTCTTAAAAATTTTTTTTTAATCAATACTCTACCATTAATAAACAAAGTACCAGTAAAGTAAAATCACTTACTGCAATATTCCCAAATGTCCAAAAACGGAAAAAATCCAGGAGGTGCACCAGGCAATGTAACTGGCCAACTGTTCACTTCAAAGAAATAGAATTGAACTAATTTACTAATATGTAATAATTTTTAGATTTTCAAGTGTTTGCAGATAAGGCAAGGAAATTAAAAAAGCGGTGTATTACAAAATGTTATTTCCTTAGTTGGACACACATACAATGATCTGTACAAATGCTATGCTACAAAAGATATACCTTTAGTTTGCTTTATCACCCTATGGACAGTAATGGAAAATGAGACAGTCAATTTATGTAGCACATTTAAAGAGAAAAACTTTTGGAACATTGGATTAAGAATCCAGTGTGGATTTTGATTATGATCAGGAAGGATTTGTCTCCTTGTTTTTGGTCACGCTAAGATGTTATTTGAATCAACACTGCTGCAGTCAACCTTAAACAATGCATGTCTAGAGGATTTCTTTGTCAATTCTTTGGGATTGTTTGATTTGGCTTTTGTCAGCCAACAGATCAATTTTTGACAACAAACATGGTGGAGTAATTGTTTTTGGTATTTTCTACAAAGGGGTTTTCAAGCGGCCAAGGCCCAGGTGAGATTGATTTATGTACAATTTTGAAGATAAATTATTGACTTTACCATAAGAAGACCTTATTACTTACATTAGTGACCGTGATGTAAGACCAAAATGCAGTAAGTTGAAAGAAAAAATTTTCCTCGCTCTTTCCAAGACGGAAAGCAACAGGCAACTAAATATCACATGCCAATCATGAAGCAACCATCACGTTCGACCTCACTGCTCATAGCACACTCTCTGTCACTGACATGGCATCACACGTCTTGGATATCGAGGCTCATCGCTTCATCTCTAGGGCAATAGGTTTCTGGTGATATCATTCAGTAACTGTTGATATCCCAAATCTCTCCTGAGAAGCAAGCTTCCAGTAACTCAGCGGAAGAGCGTCTGATGGGCTATTAGAAGGTCGTGGACTCGGATCCCATATGGAACAATTGTGTGTCTCAAAATTTTCACCGTTTGATAATTACACTATAATTGGTGGTCTCAACGTGAGTTGAACAGGCAGCCTTTTGATTTTCAGATGTTCAGTGATCGTCTAATGTCCAAATATGTCAACTTACTCAAAATCCCCAGATGCAATCACCTTCGTACTTCATCTTACCATCCTTCATCTAATGGCATGATTAAACATTTTCACCGACAACTCAAAGCTTACCTCAAAGGTTTCCCTAACACATCTCATTGGATACAGATTTTACCCCTTATTCTCCTTGGTATTCGATCCACCACCAAATCCGATATTGGATTTACTGTTGCCGAGTACTGTTATGGTAAAACTCTTTCCCTCTCTGTTGATCTTATTTCTTCAGCTGCCAACATTTTATTTCCAGACCCTACCAATTATGCCGATCGTCTCAAGGCTTCATGCACCAAATTCAACCAAGCCTTCCCTATCACCATTCACGTCCAATTTGATTCCATCTAGATCTATCCACCTGCATTTCCTTTTTTATGCGAGACGACCTAGTTAGACCCCCGTTACAACCTCCTCATCATGGCACTTATAAAGCAATTTCACGACGTTGAAAACACTATCTTCTGGAACTTCCAATAAACACGATTCCGTTTCCCTTGACAGATTCAAACATGATTATCTCAAACAATTGAATGCCCACCTCAAACCCCCTGGACAATCTATCGAAAGCTCCTCTACACCATCTTCAGTTATAACAACCTGTTCCGTGCGTGAAATTCGTCTACCTCAGAGATCAGTGCATTTTTCAATGCCCGAGTGAACTTTTGACCTTCGATCTTTGGAAAAGACATTTTCAAAACATTTATTGTACTTCATACTTAATTTGGTTCTGGCACTACGTGATTTAATGTAATATTCTAAATATTGTTCATGAGCATAGTTCATCAAGTTCTGTCCATTTCTGGCTTTCAATTGCGTTTTTTTCCAAAAGCAACCTCGGTTGCCTTAGCTTCTTGTTTTAAGGAGATATTAGGTGTTTGTATCCTTGAGAAGACCTGATTTTTCCCAAAACTAGGGCCTCTATTGTTATCGAGGGATTCCCGAAAGGGATAAAGGGCTACATTTTACGTTCTTTACGTTTCTTACGTTTGTTCTCGGACAAGATTTCACAACAATCTAGGAGAAACAATTTCAAAATGTCCCTCAAAACTAAGAAGGAATTCTATTAACCTCTGCTGTAATATTTATGGGAAACTTTAAAGTTTCTTTAGTATCACTTAATGTAAGGCGTGTGATATCTGTCTCCACACATTTCACTTTAAAAACTTTTTAAAGAAGTGTTCAGCTTTGGCAGTATATTTCTGTACAACAGTGAGTTATGAACTTTAACCATCAAGCCGAGAAATAAAGTTGACTGTATCAGTAGAAAATCCTTACAAAGAAAAATAGGTATACATTGGCCAAAGAAAATGAGTTACACCCAGCTGTAAGAAAAGACCAAACAGGAATCCTGGAGTGTTAAAATTAAATGAACGGTCATTAGATGAATTACTAAGACCATGCAAGAAGCCACCAGGAGACCCAGGGAAACGTAGGCTGTTATAAATCAAGCAGACTTTAACAAGAAGTCGTGCAATTATAAATAATGAATCAGTGATATAAGACCTGAAAATACTATGTACTCGCCACAAGAACACCAGTTACAATAAATATGCAGTCCGAATCCCGGGAGTTAGAACACAAGCAGGAAAAAAGGCCTTTTGATTCCAAGGTCCCAAATTGTACATTGAACGTCTGAGCAGCCTTTGCCAGTTGGATTCATTTCTTATTTTTAAACAGAGCCTAAAGCAATTTTAAATGGTCAACTAGAAATTAATTTATGCTTTTAAATTTGACCAGTCCTACCTAATTACTATATTTCTTTGTTATAATACTTTATTGTAATATATCATATTTTTAGATACAGGGCCCTTGTTGATGACAGTACTTCATGTGCTGAAGAGATTACCTCGTGTAAGCATTGTCATTATTATTAGAGTTCATTTCATACCAAAATAGTGTTTAGAGGACTTTTCGTAAAGTTTCAGTGGCAACAAGCCTCCTTAGAGCTTCACGACTTTCCTTATGATCCTGGTGGTGTTCAACAACGAGTTGGTCTCCATAGTTTCAATCTTCCTTCGGGTTCCAATTTGGTTTAATCTATTTTTCAATGACTTTGGAACTGTTCCCAAAGCTCCAATAACTATTGGAATAACAGTTACTTTCTTGTTCCATAGAACGTTTAGTTCTCTTGCCAAATCTTGATATTTCTCTCTTTTTCCTCTTTCTTTCATTTCAACTCTGTAATCTCCAGGTATTGCAAAAAAGTACTTTTTTTCTTTGCCAACAATTATGAGACCAGGCTTTCTAGCTTTTATATGATGATCTGTTTGCACTTCAAACTTGAAAACAAAAAAAGCAACTTGCTTTTTTTGTTTTCAAGGATAGGCTCTGGTTTGTGTTCATACCATTTGTCAGTATGTTTGAAATCTAGCTGCTTGCATAGTTCCCAGTGGATTGTTGTTCCTGCACAGTCATGTCTTCTTTTGTACTCCTTTTGTGCAAGTTTTATGCAATCACAAATAATTTGCATTACCCTTTCATCTTTTTGTCCACACATACGACAAAGACTATTTTCTGGAGTTTTATCTATTTTTGCCTTGATATAATTTGTCCGAATACATTAATCTTGTGCAGCAGTAATAAGTGATTCAGTTTCTGTTTTTAATGTTCCACTTTTGAGCCACGCCCATGACATATCATCAGCTATATCCGTCGTTTTCCTTACGAACTGTCCATGTATTGGTTTTTCTTTCCACCTGTTTTTTCTTTCTGCAGCCCGGTGATTTTTCAAGACATAAACAGAATTCTCTGATATTCCATACCAATCTTTTGCCGCTCTTATTTGTCTTTCATTACCTTTATCAACATACTCTCTCAAACCGAGCACTGAATTTTCAACACACTCTTCGATGGAGATAAGTCATTATTTTATTATTATTATTATTATTATTATTATTATTATTATCATCATCAATTTGAAACTAATGCACTGGCAAATCTTAAGCTGTTGAATAAGGAACATGAAAAAAAGATTTATACCACTCTAGTGGTATATATTGTTATCCCAAAGGATTTGTTGCTTTCCTTAACAACTTTTACGTTTCTCTATTAGCCTTTAATATCTTTCCATTTTTGAGTCTTTTGTAGATTAACTTCAAAATTTGCAAAAATAAATTTCTAATTTAAATTAATTCAGGTCCATTTGAGGAGCTTTTGGCTATACTCTTTAAATT
>RDPX01000449.1:481614-495128 GCA_003991215.1 Morbakka virulenta | reverse complement strand
AGTCATAGTCATAGTCATAGTCATAGTCAGAGTCATAGTCATAGTCATAGTCATAGTCACAGTCACAGTCATAGTCACAGTCATAGTCACAGTCACAGTCATAGTCACAGTCACAGTCACAGTCACAGTCACAGTCACAGTCACAGTCACAGTCACAGTCACAGTCACAGTCACAATCACAATCACAATTACAGTCACTGTCGTAGTCATAGTCATAGAGCAATGAAAAAACCCACCATACGTCCCTTTGAAAGTCCTCTACGTTTTAGGACTCTTGCTGTCAGTTAGACTCAAACCAAATTTAATTTCTCTTCGCATGAAAAAGGGAAGTGTGAATAAACAGATAAAAAGTGATTTGCCTTGATTTATTTCGAGTGATGGGTTTCTTTCTAAGAGTAGGCGAGCCCATTTTTCTTTTTTGTTCGTATTTTAAGAAAATACAGGATGCTTCATGAAAAAAACATAAGAAATTTATTGCAGCTTATTTGATTGTTGCAAGGAGAAAACAATTATTGTTAACAGAGGAATTGTTAAAATAAAACAAAACTACTAATATTAGGTGTGCTGCTCATAATGTTCTACTTGGTCAGCTGTACGATGACTGAGACAGTCTACAGAAATTTTAGTCCCCCATTAGATGACGTCATCCAGGACATGGCTCATAGCTTTCATGAACAGAGATTTTAATTGCGTTTTATAGAGGACTTTTTTAAACTTTTTAGATAAAGTAAAATTGGGTAAAATACAAATAGTAATGCTTTTCTATAACTCATAATTTAATTCCAAAAGTTCCCTATCTTTTTTGTGGAACACCCTGTACCAAAGGAGTAAGACATATTAAAGATCTTAAAGTGCTAAAGAATAATCTTTGGATTTAGTAACTTCAATTTCATTGGACAACCGTTTCAATTAATAGGAAAAACGTAGTTCCACACTATCAAAGTATAAAATAGCCGTATCTAGTCATTTCAGTAGCTGACGATGGGAGACTTATCTCTCAAAACGTAGCTCCGAAAAAGCTTACGACTCATGACATGATCAAGCTCTTACATCTATGGCTTCCTCTGAGTTCATAAAGTTCAGAATTTTCAAGATCTTTCACGAAATTGTGAAAAATCATAAGAAAAATTACAATGCCTTTTAAAGATTTATTTCTGGGTTTTAACAAATATGAAATACGCGGTTGACACCATGTATTTTAGAACGAGATAATTTCACCAGGCGTTTTTATTGATCTAAAGTAAAAGTAAAAATATAGGACTGTTGATTAATGCTTGTTTAGTTTGTTTCGTGTATATTAATAGAAAACTGATAAAACAGAATACTTTTTTAATTCAGAATTTTTTAAAAGCGTAATTCTTGGTGCGAGAGAAAGGTGCAGAGGAGACTAGCAATCTATAAGAAAAAAGTAATGGATAAGTAGAGTATCTTGGCATAAAAAATGCCATGGCTGAAATATTTACAGGAATAGTAAAATTATACATTTGGGGTACAGTCGTATTTAAAGCAGATTCCTGAGAAGTCTAGAAAAGTAGTTGAAAAGTGCACGAAAATGTTAGAGTTTAAGGTATAACGTCTCATTTAAGGATACCGTGGACTACAGGAGCGACATTATTTCGACATGTTATGGAGGCCATGCAAATGAAAGCAACCTAAGAGACAATTACGATATGTTGGAGATCAAATGAGGAGAAATGGTCAAAACATCCTGTACGTGGAATGAAGGAGAAAGTCAGAAGGGTTTCAAGTTGACAAAAATATTTAGTAGCTAGAACTCCAGCAACAACAGCATGAAGCCAAATATATAACTGCCAAATCAAACGTGTTCTTCACGAATCTGCAAAGACATATTTTAGCATGGAATGGTATTACTTATGATAATTTATCAGTTTATGAAAGGAAATGATCTAATATTGTCGTGGGTAAGAAAATTCAAATTCTTCGTAGTTCTGACTTGGTGTCCACACGGCAAGGTTGACAAAAGAAGACGATGTAACTGCCAACTCAAACGTGTTCTTCACGAATCTGCAAAGACATATTTTGGCATGGAATGGTATTACTTATGATAATTTATCAGTTTATGAANACTTATCTCTCAAAACGTAGCTCCGAAAAAGCTTACGACTCATGACATGATCAAGCTCTTACATCTATGGCTTCCTCTGAGTTCATAAAGTTCAGAATTTTCAAGATCTTTCACGAAATTGTGAAAAATCATAAGAAAAATTACAATGCCTTTTAAAGATTTATTTCTGGGTTTTAACAAATATGAAATACGCGGTTGACACCATGTATTTTAGAACGAGATAATTTCACCAGGCGTTTTTATTGATCTAAAGTAAAAGTAAAAATATAGGACTGTTGATTAATGCTTGTTTAGTTTGTTTCGTGTATATTAATAGAAAACTGATAAAACAGAATACTTTTTTAATTCAGAATTTTTTAAAAGCGTAATTCTTGGTGCGAGAGAAAGGTGCAGAGGAGACTAGCAATCTATAAGAAAAAAGTAATGGATAAGTAGAGTATCTTGGCATAAAAAATGCCATGGCTGAAATATTTACAGGAATAGTAAAATTATACATTTGGGGTACAGTCGTATTTAAAGCAGATTCCTGAGAAGTCTAGAAAAGTAGTTGAAAAGTGCACGAAAATGTTAGAGTTTAAGGTATAACGTCTCATTTAAGGATACCGTGGACTACAGGAGCGACATTATTTCGACATGTTATGGAGGCCATGCAAATGAAAGCAACCTAAGAGACAATTACGATATGTTGGAGATCAAATGAGGAGAAATGGTCAAAACATCCTGTACGTGGAATGAAGGAGAAAGTCAGAAGGGTTTCAAGTTGACAAAAATATTTAGTAGCTAGAACTCCAGCAACAACAGCATGAAGCCAAATATATAACTGCCAAATCAAACGTGTTCTTCACGAATCTGCAAAGACATATTTTAGCATGGAATGGTATTACTTATGATAATTTATCAGTTTATGAAAGGAAATGATCTAATATTGTCGTGGGTAAGAAAATTCAAATTCTTCGTAGTTCTGACTTGGTGTCCACAGGACAATGTTGGCAAAAGAAGACGATGTAACTGCCAACTCAAACGTGTTCTTCACGAATCTGCAAAGACATATTTTGGCATGGAATGGTATTACTTATGATAATTTATCAGTTTATGAAGGGAAATGATCTAATATTGTCGTGGGCAAGAGAATTCAAACTCTTCGTAGTTCTGACTTGGTGCCCACAGGACAACGTTGGCAAAAGAAGACGATGTAACTGCCAAATCAAACGTGTTCTTCACGAATCTGCAAAGACAGATTTTGGCATGGAATGGTATTACTTATGATAATTTATCAGTTTATGAAGGGAAATGATCTAATATTGTCGTGGGCAAGAGAATTCAAACTCTTCGTAGTTCTGACTTGGTGTCCACAGGACAATGTTGGCAAAAGAAGACGAAAAATTGTGAAACAACAGGAATTAGACAAAGAGACCCAGAAATTGTGGAAGGTGAAAATAAGTGTTACTCTCTTTGTTGCCGGAATATCAAAACTAATACCAAAACCCAAAAGATTACATAGTGAGAATATGGAATTCCAAAACGTTCATGGTAACTTAGAGAGGAAAGTGGAAAAGAAAAGTAACAAAGCTGTTTTTCCTCAAGGCTGTGACCAAGGCTATTTTTTCCTAATTAGGTAGAAAAAGCTTTTTAAATAAGATAGTTTACAACTAGTCCCTTATCTATGTTTCTTAAATATACTTGAAAAACAAATCTATTATTCTCCATAAATCAAAATTTAATATTTTAAATATCAACAGATAAAGATATTTTTATACTTACTGAATGTAGATCCTGATGATAAGACACAGTTTTCTGGGTTAATTGACAAGACAAAAATAGTTATATTTAATTTTCCACTTCAGGTTTTATGAACTTCTTTATTTAATTATTTAGAGTATTCAATCATGCATATTTAATGAAAACAAATTGTTTAACTTGGAAAGTTATACCGTTATGTTTATCTAGGTGCCTTTTGATCCTTTACTTCTTGTTCGGTAACTAACTAAGAACACGTCAACTCTAGACGCACGAAGCCATTATTTTTTCAAGGAGTCTGGGTACAATTATTTTATTCAACGCGCACAAGTTATACAAAGCTGTCAGATTTCGTTTCCTCTTAAGTGTAAGTTCACTAGCTCTAAAAAAAACTTAAGGCCAGTTAGTGTTAAGAGGTATTACAGGACGAAAATTAGGAACTAAATAAATTACTAAATTTTTGATTAAATTTCCCTATAGAATTTTGATTTCATATCAATTTCATCTTCGCATACTCATTGCTTTTTAAGATTCAAGATTGATACTAGAGGAGGAAGAGAAGAACAATTTTTAACCTTTATGTCAGTTAACTTTTAGAAATCGTTTATTTCATACCTTCCTAATTTGTATAAGATATAAATTTAATATATGTCAAGTTTTCATTATTTAATCAAACAACTAGGATAAATCTCTACGGAATAGAATATGATATGCGTGAATTTTTTCGAATATCAAGGGAAGAATACGGGCTTCCTTTTGCTTTTCGTTGCCCGTACCCACTAGGGTGGAGTGAAAAATTAAAGTTTATTAATTTGATATGTTTTAGTGCTTACAACTTGCCTATCATTTAAAGAATTTTCATGCAAATTTTTACCTCATTTGATCAACATTTAGGCCTGTCCCAAAGCCATTCAAGTTTTATTATATTTGTGTTCTGAAGGATTACATAGGCTGTTCCACGCCTATGTATAAAATTACCAGTCATGAGTTGTTCAAACTTCTTAAAATTGTAAGTTAATATCTATAAAATAACAATAATAATTAACCTTAGTAAGCTAGTAGGCAATAACATGATGTAAATATTTTTTCCTGAATAGAAAACCATCAGAATGTGACATAACTCGGTCTAAACCAAGAACACACCCATCAGTTAATAGTCCAGTGTTAGGACCTCTTTCTTTGTTGCTAGACAATCATTCGTACATATAGTGACATGCTGAGGTATGTTTTCTGGATTCAAGAAAATTCAGGTGAAAGTCCAGCTCAAAAGAAGAGGCACATGACCGCTCCCATAAAGCTCCTCCAATTTGTTTGTAAGATCTTCTACTTGTTTGATTTTTGTCAAATCTCAGATATTATGACTTTCTGACTGAGATGGTTGCAGTTTTTGAAGTAGTTTTCTGTGTGAACGTAAATCACACAGCTTATAATCCGTGCATGAATCGCAACTGCCAGCACTGTGTCCATTATGATAACCTGTTTATTCTTTCAATACAGATGACCAAAAATGACAAAATGTCTGATCCAGAAGTAATGCAAATTTGTGAAAACAATGCTGACAACTCTCCTCATGGAAAGCCATCATTACAAATATCGTTCTGGGCATTTTTCTGGGTCTTATCTTAGTTGAGAATTTGGGGACAGGATTATGAAAAAGGGTACTTTGGGGTTTTGGAAAGGGCACTTTTGCATAATTTCTTAAAAAGTTCTTGATGAATTAACGAAAGGAAGAGATGTAAAAACTAGGAAAAGCAGGAAAGTTAAAAGGGGATGCAATATTATTGATAAAGTCTCTCTAGATACGACCAAAGAAGTCTTGAAAGAAAAAATACAAGTAAAAGCGCAGCGATTGAGAAGATTTGAAAAACGAAATAAGTTCTATAGACAGAACAAAATCTTCAAAATTGACGCTAAAAAGTTATACAGGGAAATTGGAAAGGGTAAGATTGAGATAAAGGATCCACCTGAGAACATAGACATGAAGGAGTTTTGGCATCTGGGCTAAAGAAAAAAAATACAATCAGAAAGCTACTTGGATAGGCAGAGAGGAGGAAAGGACGAGTGAGGTCAAAGAGAAAGAGTGGAAACCTATTACGATCGAGGAATTGCGCCTGGCCTAGCGAAACCACACAAGTGGAAATCCCCTGGATTAGATAAGATTCCAAATTTCTGGCTGAACTCTCTAAGTGAAATACATAAATACCTAATGGTATCTTTAAATAAAATCGTCACTACAACGGAATCCTTACCGGATTGGTTAACCCAAGGCAATACATATCTTCTCCCGAAATCAGTCGATACTAAGAACCCGAAAAACTATCGGCCTATTACGTGCTTGACCACAACCAAACGATTTTAACATCAGTAATCAGTGACAGAATGTATAATTTCCTTGAGCAAAACTTGATTCTTCCACAGGAACAGAAAGGCTGCAAAAAGAAATCAGATGGATGCAAAACTAGAAAACTATTCACGTCAAGTGATATGCTCCACCCCAAAGCAGACATTGATCGTCTCTATTTGCCAAGATGCGAAGGGGAACGTGTACTCATACAACTTGAAATGTCTTATAAAACCACGACAATTGAAATGAAACAATATCTTGATTCAAAAGATGATTGGATGTTAAATCTAGTAAGCAGGCATGAAAGGAGTAAAAAACTGCACTTGATTAACAAAGAATCCCAGAAATTTGAAAATGAATTAGGTGTATAAATAACCAAAAAAGGTGAAGATGGACGTGAAGCCACAGAAACTGCGTGGAAAGTTAAATTGAATGCTAAAAGGAAAGCACAGAAACAGCTTGGTGATCATTGGAACCATAAAGCTCTTCATGGACAGTATGCTCTCCGACGCCAAGATGCTGATATTGATCAATATGCAACCCATAAGTGGCTGAGGAGTGCAGGACTTAAGGCAGAGACAGAAGGCTTCATCAATTACCAAGCAAACATACTGAAGATGGAGCTGACCCAAAGTGCCGGTTTTGTAACCAGCACACGGAAAAAATAGACCACCTTGTGTCTGGATGTCCTGTACTTGCTCCAAATGTGTATGTCAAACGTCACGACCGTGTTGGGCAGTATCTCCACTGGGGTATATGCAAACACTTTAGTATTGAAACCAACCCCAACTGATATGAACACTGACCAGACGATTCAAGCCAACCGTCCTGACATCATAATTAAAGAGAGGAAAACCAAAATGTGTACATTAATTGACATGAGTGTGCCAAGTGATAAAAATATTTTAGTTAAGGAATTCGAAAAGTAAATAATATACTTCAAGACTTTGAACTAGTTAATAATGAAAACAGGGACTAATGGAATAGACCGAGGCAAAATGAAAATAAAACTCCAAAAACACAGAAAAGAGTTGCAATCTGAAACAATTGAAGCATTAATAAAATTGTTTTTTAATGGCAAATCTGATAACACTAAAGTTCGAGTTGAAAAAGGAAGCAAGTATTATGCAAGTATTGTAAAAGAAGAATATGTTTGTTTTTGATGTTTTTTGTAACATCAAAAACAAATGAAGCTATTAAAATTGAAAAATGCCATTTAGAAATTACATTAAAAATTGGAACATTTGCACTGATGATCTTCAGGCAATTGACTGTGATGGCACTAAAACAAATACTGGCGGATTAATTGGAATAATTAGATTAATGGAGGAAAAACTAGGAAAACCTTTGCCATGGTTTTCATGGTTTATTTTGCATGCAAAGGAATTAACACTACGACACTTGTTAAAACACTTAGATGGGAAAACTACTGGCATAACAGATTTTTAGGAGAAATTGGAAAACAGATCAAAAGTTGCACTGGATTTACCAATAACTAATTTTTAATCCAGAGGCGCCAAAAATGAAACTTTTAGTAACTAATGATTTAAGCAAATATCAGAAGTATCTACATGATGTAATGTAAATAATGAAAACGAATATTTCAGCTGGAAAATGTTGTAAAGTTTTTGAAAAATCGTAAACCAGGACCATTAAACCATTCAAGATGATTGACTATTGCAAACACATATTGTTTACATATTTCAACTAACAAGCCATCTGAAGCTTTGAAAACAATAGTTACATATAATATGAAAGCACAAGGGCTTGTTTGGCTTCATATACAAACTAAGCTATCTTGCATTTATGGCGCATAACACTTTTGGAAACGTGTTATCTCATCACAGTATTTACCCCAAGAACCCTAATTTGCCAGTACTAGACACTCGCATATCTTTTTTATCTGTTTATGAATCAGTACACATGTCGTTGTTATTAAGATCAGCATGCTTGATTAATCAAGCTATTATTAACACAGTCACCAGGTGGCAAAATCAGGTGGGACCAAAAAAATAATAATTTCTTAAAATTGTTTTGACTTGAAATGTACCTTTCTATACTTAGAAATGACTATAACTTATAAACACTTTTCTTTATATTTAAGTAGAAAATGCATTTGAGCAATAGGTTTAGTTGATTGGACTACTGTGATTAGATAGTAATTTTCTCAAATTAAAGACTCAAGTTGGAAACAACCGTCTAATTAGATTTTGGATTAGGATTAGAGTTAGGATTAGGGATAGCATCGGGATTGAGATTTGGGTTAGTTGACATATTTGGTCAGATAATGAATAAATTTTAAGCAAAGAAAACTAAATATGTCGTATCTAGAATAAGTTTCAAATTGTTTGGCTACATTTTGTTGATTTGGTTAGGTCACTATTGTGAATGGTAAAGTCCACACAGTTTATTTGCTCATCCAGAGTATTTACATGACACTATGTCACTGAAAAAACTATCCTGCTTTAAGGAAGATGTTACAAAAGACAATTTTTATTTCTTGGTACAACAAATGTCTTTATGTTACGCTACGTTTCATAACATAAAACAGACGCGCCATTAAATAAAACGCGCATGCTCAGAATCCAACTAATCACGTGATTTTAATCAACAGTCACAGTGCTTTCAAATTTCTGGCTTCAAATTCACACTTGCAATAATATTTTCAACACAAAACAAATTCAAGCTGCATATAAAAAAAAAAAGTTAAATCTTTTTTCCTTCAAATGAACACTGAAATCCAATATATGCCCATTGGGTTCTGATCATTTAAAAGCACCGCCCTTTAACACTCCTTATGCCCATATGTTGTTCTTTAATTATTTCACAATTGAAGAGTTTCCAGCATCCTCTGCTTCCAACTTGCCCAAATCGTCATCAAAAAGAGGGTAGCTGCCTTTCCTACCAGACTCTACCAGAAATTCGTTCTGATTTTTTGAAATCATGATTATATCCGACAATTGCATTTTTGTAGGAAAAGCGAACAATTACTATCGATTCTTTTAACTCAAAATCATTTTTTTTAAATTATTTTGACGAAAAAGTAGATTTCAGCATAAAAACTTAACCAGGNTTAGGGATAGCATCGGGATTGAGATTTGGGTTAGTTGACATATTTGGTCAGATAATGAATAAATTTTAAGCAAAGAAAACTAAATATGTCGTATCTAGAATAAGTTTCAAATTGTTTGGCTAAATTTTGTTGATTTGGTTAGGTCACTATTGTGAATGGTAAAGTCCACACAGTTTATTTGCTCATCCAGAGTATTTACATGACACTATGTCACTGAAAAAACTATCCTGCTTTAAGGAAGATGTTACAAAAGACAATTTTTATTTCTTGGTACAACAAATGTCTTTATGTTACGCTACGTTTCATAACATAAAACAGACGCGCCATTAAATAAAACGCGCATGCTCAGAATCCAACTAATCACGTGATTTTAATCAACAGTCACAGTGCTTTCAAATTTCTGGCTTCAAATTCACACTTGCAATAATATTTTCAACACAAAACAAATTCAAGCTGCATATAAAAAAAAAAGTTAAATCTTTTTTCCTTCAAATGAACACTGAAATCCAATATATGCCCATTGGGTTCTGATCATTTAAAAGCACCGCCCTTTATCTGGCATATAAAACATGGTCAAGAAGTAACACTCCTTATGCCCATATGTTGTTCTTTAATTATTTCACAATTGAAGAGTTTCCAGCATCCTCTGCTTCCAACTTGCCCAAATCGTCATCAAAAAGAGGGTAGCTGCCTTTCCTACCAGACTCTACCAGAAATTCGTTCTGATTTTTTGAAATCATGATTATATCCGACAATTGCATTTTTGTAGGAAAAGCGAACAATTACTATCGATTCTTTTAACTCAAAATCATTTTTTTAAAATTATTTTGACGAAAAAGTAGATTTCAGCATAAAAACTTAACCAGGTGAACTTAGGGAGGAAAAGCACAAGCAAAGCTCGTGAGATACTGGGTTGGTTGAAAAAAGAAGAGTACTCCATATTGAAGAAACCCCTGTGTGTCACAGTGGTACTGCAAATACGACAGCAGAGCATCATCTACAAAGCTTTTCAATACACCAGAACTAGAGAGCAAAAACTTGGTCTGATAACACACGGATGGAGTATAAGATGTACTAAGCTTCCAAGAATCTTCGAGGCAAAACAGCTGTTATCCGAGCTATCAGAGTTCTTCCTCAAGTAATAGAGAAGAGAAAGAAAAAGACGACGACGAATGAAAAGCAAAGAATGGGTAGCTTTCGGTCTTTTGAAAAATAAGGGACAAAAGAAGAATTTTCAGTCTGCCAGAACAGAACATAATCAAATAAGTGAGATTAATTATCAAAATTAATAATAGACATAAGATCTAGAAATCACTGTGAAAAAGAATCAAATCGTAAACAAATAAAGTAGGAGGAAAACTAATGTATTAAAACAAAACGTAAGACTTGTATTTTTTCTCTTGGTCTGAATTTCTACCAGCAAAAGTTATAGACTAGTGTTACATTGTCTGGAGTAAATTAGAACATTTTGATTATTAGTTAGTCACTGAACCGTAGAATGAATATTTCAATAAACTTCGTTAGATTCTAGCTGGTTATAAGGTGGTTTGTTAATATCGTTCAATAGGCACAGACTGCAGGGCCGTATTTACCTTTTCGTGAGGCCGTTAGGGCCATCTTTGACTAAGCAGCTGGGGGTCTGGAGGCGCTGTAAGCCCCCCAGGGGGCCCGGGATGCAGCTTCGAAAAACATTTTGATTTTTGATACCAAAATATAGCTGAATATCATTATTTTAGGTATTTTTTTTGTAAAATTTCAGGCATCCTTTTTCCTTTTGATAAATATTTATGTTCAGGATGGGGTTTTATAGGGTAAATTTACGGATTTCTCAGACGCCGAGATTTCATACTTGTAAGAGAATATTATGTTGAAAGGATAATGCACTGTATAAAGAAACACAGTAAAATTTCAATTCAATTCGAATCCATTTTTTTCTGGAAAACATACGAAAAGTGTAAATCCTAAAAGATCATAATAATGAGCAACCGAATAAAACAAGAGGTACAAACAAAAACACCCACGTTCATAAAGCAAACAAATAAACAACTAGCAAAATCTAAAGATATGCAAATTAACCAAGCATTGGAATGGATGCAAATTCGAATGGATCCAAATACTATGTCTTAAGCACAGCTTCAATAATTCCAATGTGTTTAACAAACGCAAGTACAAAATCGGGCTCAGATTTGCGGAGAATAGATACAATTCCTTCCAGTAAAACCTTTGTGTCAGACAGTGAGGAATTTGAAAATAAAGCTGCTCTAGACAAAATGATATCAGAATTCTGGCAATTAATAAAAAAAATGCAGTTCATCGGTAATAGAGGGGAAGCAAAACGGGAACAATCGCAAATTTCTGGAGACATTCAAATACGTCATAGTCAAAAAGACTTTAGCAGTTTGATAATTTAAATATTTCAGTATATTTCACGTAAAAAGAAAACTCAGTTTTCCACTTATTTCCCGTTCATTTAATAACAAATAGTAAAACTACCAAAAATTCATTCTAATGAAACACTCATCGAAGTGATTTTAATCACTTACAGAGAACTCTATGCGCGTTTTTATAAGACACTGCACACTTAAGGTATAACTTCATAATCTACAACCCAAAATCGAGACGCCTCCCACTCATGGTTGCAAATTCATCAATTACCTCATCCAGATCAACTTCAATTTCCTTGTAAATATGAAGCATAGCAAGACCATTGAGTGGGTTCCTGCGTCATGGTGCTCCGAGTGTACGATTTCAGTCTCCGTAGCGCGGATATGCTCCTTTCGCAGGAACAGGATGTCAATGGGAGCACGGTGAGAATGCGAAGGCTGGCATGGATGTTGAGGAACGCTTTGTCGTTACAATGCTTCAAGGTGTCGATGATTGTATCAGGAAGTTTTTCAGGATTTCCGGTGAACGTTTTTGTCCAGTAGGTATACCAGATGTCCAATTCACTTTCTATCGAGTGCAAACATGGCATATCATCTGAGTAGAACTTTACAAATACCTTGAAGGATTTTCGCCAATCCTGCTCCTTGATCATCAAACTCGGAATAATCCCAAAAGCATTCGCGCACATTAAACTTTTGGTCAAAAACCGCACATCCAGTTCGTCAATAGGTGGTCGAATAAAGGTAACGTAACGGTACGCTTGTAATAAGTGCTTGGGCTGCCATCAGAGGGTGTGTTCGTGCGGTGTATTTGACACCAAAAAAGTCGTGGAATGGATGCTTTGACGTTCAATTTTTTCGCTAATCCCAACGCTTCTGAATAATACGCATCATCGGTTGCATCAATGTTGCTCTTCTTGTCTTTGATCGTGTCTCGCAATGTTTGGATTAGTCGATACGCTGCCAACATGTCTCTCTCTTTTTCGTGCTGCATTACAGTGGTTGGCTTAGTGTACTCGAGTACATTTCTTGTTACCACTAAGGTAACAATAAATTCAAAGTTAGTGATGGCGTGAAGAAGTGCAGCTGATTTCACTTCGGTTTCTCGATTAGAATTTCGGCTGGTTGACAACTCTTCCATGGCGTTTACAATTCCTTGAAAGAGATTAACAAAATCCTTTAATCCAATAATTCTCAACACCCATCTTGTCACACAAACATTCGTTAATTTTGTTTTCGTCTGTTTCTGTTTATCTAAGTAATATTTACATGCATGGCTTTCAAAACATTGTTGTCGGATCGGTGAAAAATTAAAGAAATTAGAAACCTCCTTCACATTCTCCATCATTCGCATCACTGTTTAAAGCATGTTTTTTCTACAGCTCTGTTTAACCGATGGGATGCGCAGTGAAAATAGAATGCTTTCTCATAGACGGCGTTTATTCTTGTGGCCACTCCCTTGTTTTTCATGGCCATGTTCCCTCCGCCGTCATAATCCTGCCCTCTGCAAGCTTCCATGTCAATATCCAAGGCACGGAGAGCGTCCAAAATCTTCGTTGCAAGAGCGTCTCCCTTGAGTCCTGTATCGCACTCGATGAATCCAAGGAATTCCTCTCGAACAAGGTTTTTCTTGTCCAAAAACTGAATAACATTGTAGCAGTCGGTTCCTTCATCAGCAAGCACGGAGAAAAACCCACAGTCGATAATTTCGTCAAGTAGCTTCTTTTTGATAACATTTTCACACGCATTAATCAGATCGTTTTGAGATAACGCAGAGGTGTACATAGCATTTCTAGGTTCATTTTCCATGTGATTTCTAAGTACGTCATCGCCACTTGATACACGAAAATTTAGAAGATTTTGAAACACGCCTACACTACCCGTTGACTG
>RDPX01000449.1:450839-476762 GCA_003991215.1 Morbakka virulenta | reverse complement strand
AGGTCTACATTCAACTCAGTTTCAGAGTTGACCAACTTATTGTTCTATTACACAATGGACCACGCGCACAGAGCACGCATTAAAGACTAGTCTATTATCATGTCAATTGTCTATAACGCAAAGATGTATCGTCCAAGAACAAGAACAAGGAAAATACAAATATGTAGAAGCGCGGCAATACTTGCTGGCGCTTATAAATATAAGTTTCTGCTAAACCTAAGCAAGGTTTTGACTAGGCACTTGCATCTTCTTACTCTGTTGGTCTTGTGAAGAGCACGAACTTATTTCAAAAACAGGAGTATGGATGCTGTCCTGTTTGAAATGATTTGCTACCGTCATTTCTCTTTCGATTATATTTTATCCAATGTAGGATGTAAAGGCCCTTATTAAAGAATGCAAAACCAAGAATGTTTTTAGTTGACACTTTTTAACTAAAACTTAAGAAACAGAACTTAAAATTAGCGCCCTGGGAGATCACTATTCATTAGATCAATAATATCAAGGAAGTTCCGTGCCGTGTTCATGCATAGATGTGTATCTCTTATTTTTTCCGTGATGGTTAACCAAAAAATTTCTATATTATTGTTGCTTTGGCAAGGGGTTGGAATGATGTGTTACGAATTCAACCATTGCTGAATCATGATAAAAAGCATGAGTAGGTTTATTGAAGTAGAATATTTATCATGTCGTGAGTTGTAAGCTTGTTCTGAGTTACATTTCGAGAGGTACTTCTTCCATCATGAGCTATTTTGCATTTTGATGTTCCGAACGTGCTTGGTGACAGGGCTTGAGTTGTTTTGAAGAGTGGTGCCATACCTATCTTTCAAAAGTCCTTACAATGTACTCTGTAAACTGTATTGTTTCTATCTTCAAGTGGAACTGGATTCTTTGACTTCGAGAGTATCATCTTAAGTGTGGATATTGTGAAAAATAAACACTTAATATTATGCTGCCAGCAAGTTCGTCTTACCTGTTCACTGATGCCCTTGGGAACACAGGCAAGAATCTTTGTTTTGATAGTTGTCGTAATAATAACAATTAATGTCTGTTGTTTTTGTAATATTTTGTTAGCAGTTCAAGCATTAGTTTGAGCCGATTGATTATGATAAGGTGTTTTTTTTCCTTTTTGGCTATTTAGAACAAAGAATTTTGATCTCCTTCTATCAAGGTTTCTTTATTTTCACATATTTCTGTTCTAATCATATATAGGAAATTGGCAGTAAAGTTTTTTATTGATTCAGTCTGACCTATCTGGATACTTGTATGAATACACACAAGGAGAGGCCATCTCCAGAATTGTCTTGTTCCAGACATGCTGCTGCCATCTTATCCTGAAAATTATTTAAAGACACATGTTTTGGAAGGTGTCTACTTTTTCTTCCTCTTCCTTTGTAGGTTTCCATGTCTCACTCCCATAAAGCAGTAATGACATTACAAGAGTCTTGAAAAGGGAGACGTACCTTTTTCTGCTGATGTAGCAGGCTTGCCAGATGTTTGATAGCTGCTTGAACTAAGTGCTGGCGAAGGCTATTCTCCTTCTAACATCTGCTGTTGCTCCTCCGTCCTTTGTCACATTGGCTTCTTGATAAGTGAAATTCTCTACCTCTTCCACTTTGTTCCCTCGCACCTTCAACTTCTCCTCTCTCCTGCTGTTAGCTTTGGAAATATTTTCTTCAAGCCTTGATGTGTTCTGCTGCAGATGGTTCATGGCAGGTGAAAGAGAAGCAAGATTATCTGCAAAATCAAGGTCTTCTAGCACTGTTGTGAAGTACCATCTGCTTCCATTTGTTTCACCATCTGCTGTTCTATTTATTAGGAGGAGGAAAAAGAAGTCTGACATGCAGCAGCCCTGTTTTCCTCCCGTCGTCACTGGAAGCCACTCTGTTGTTTTACCTTCATCAATGAACGAGCACTGAAAATCCTCATGTTGGTCATCTGGACCAGTTTCCTTGGGATTCCATATTGATGCACGGTGATCCAAAGGCTGTCTCGTTGAATGGAATCAAAGGCCTTATCGCAGTCGACAAAGTGGATATACAAAGTAGCAATCAATTTGTTTACTTGCTCCAAGACATTCTTAAGGATGAATATCTGATCTACAGTTCCCCTGTTTGTCAGCTAGCCGGCTTGTTCTTTTCTGAGTAATGAATCCACTTGTAACTGCATCCTGTTGATCAGGATCATGCTCAGCACCTTGCTCATCAAGGCCGGCAATAAAACTCCTCTACAATTTCTACATTCCCGAGGCTGCCTTGCTTTAGGATTTTGAATAGACGTACTTTTGCTTGTTGTGGAGAAACTGATTCCTTTCCCCAAATAAGTTCAGAAATCCTTTTTAGCTCAATGCTTGTCAGCCATTGAGGATCTCTGCAGTGAGTTTGTCTGTTACAGAGGCCTTTTTTAAGGGCTTTCAGTACAGTTCTTATCTCTTGCAAAGTCGGTCCTTTAGTTAAGACATCAGAGTCTTTTCCCTCTTCCGTTTCTTCTTGTGATGCGTCGTTGTTGACGACTTCCTGAAAATGCTCAATTCATCTTTCTTTCCTGGCTTCTTTGTTATTCAGCAGCTCTCCATCCTTGTTTTTTTACAGCAGCTGCTTGCCTTGTGTTGTGTATGTTAGCTACTTTACTATACTGTAGAGTTCTTTCTATCCCCCGTTCTCTTCCTCTGTCTGTGCTCCCTGTGCTTTCTCTGTCATTTATCTTCTCTTGTCTTCCCTAATAATTCTCTTTACCTCTCTATCTTCCTCTCTGTATTCTTCTTTCATGCAGTTCCTGATCTTCTTTAAACGAGTGCTGTCAATTCTGGTCCTAATTTCTTTTCTTTCATTTATCAGCTCCCATGTGTTTTTACTGATCCATGCTTTTTTACCCTTTCCTGAATCCAAGCAATTTCTCTACCGCTTTGACAAAGACATTCATTTGTTGTTCCGACGCCTCTTCTATATCCTCGGCATCAGTTCTGTTATTTTCCAGCTTACGCATCACTATCTAGCAGTACTCTGGGTTTCTTCATCCTTCAGTCGGACAACGTCAATCATTGGCTTGACCGTGTCTTTATATCTGTGCAATTGAAGGCAGAGCTTGATGTTGGTTCTCACTAAGTAGTGGTCGCTGTTTATGTCAGCTCCTCTCTGTGCTCCAGAATCCAGCACTGATGATCTTCACTGTCCGTTAATTAAGAGATAGTCAGTCTTATTCCTCACCCTCCCGACTACTAAGACCAATGTTGCCTTGTAGATTTCTTTGTGGGGAAATTATGTTCCTGTTATCTCAAGACCATTTAGTTGACAAAACTCACAGAGCCTTTCTCAGTCGTCATTCTGCATTCCAAGCCAATGTACACCCACTGTTCTCACATAACCGGTCTTATCACTTCCGACCTTGGCCTTAAGGTCTCTCATGATTATGATGACATCATTATTGTTACATCCATCTCCTGTTTCCCAGAGCTGTTAATAGAACTGCTCCTTCTCAGCGTACTCCTTCTCTTTGTGAGGGGCATAGACTTGTATGATGGTCTTTCCTGTATACCTCGAGCAGAATCTGACTGCTATGAACCTCTTGTTGATTGTGGTCCTTTCCATGAGCAATTTTTCTGCTTGTTGGCTGATCATGATGGCAACTCAACCCTCATATAGTTTCTTATCTCCACTGTAAATCAGTGTCTGTCCTGTCACCAGCTTCATTATTACTGCTTCTGTTCATCTACGTTCACTGATCCCAAGAACCCCAAGGTGGTATCTCTTCATCCCTCTCGCTATCTGTGTTGTAGCTCCTCCTCTATACATAGTTCTGGCATTCCAATGTCCAGTGGTGAATGTTGCTTTGAGACATTCAAGAGATTTTGTCGGACGCTGAACTTGCTGCAGGCTTTCATCCATCGTCGTCATAATCCCGGTGTCGGCGATCCTATTTCCTCCCAGGCTTTCTTATCAAATTCTGACGTCAGTTGTTTCTGCAACTGGTTGTTTTTTACTGGAGTAGGTAGTCGACCTTATGTCTAACCCCAAGACTTGCAGGACCAGGGTTTTCTGTCTGGGTTTTTCTTTTTTTTGATTGCTGTGGTCCACATGTGCAACCCGTCATCCGCAACCTGAGGGCCGCACCCCTTTGCCGTAGAGTCCCACCTAAGGGATTGATTCAAGACCCAAGACAAATAATTGAAGGAAGAAGTGAATAAGGAGGAAGTGAATAAGGAGGAAGACGACATAAAAAATGTTAAATTTTATTGAAGAAAATGCATGATTTTGAAATCCCTTATCTTTTTTAATTCAAAAATCTAATAAGCGCTGACACTTGGAAGAAAGAAAGTTGAATAAGTGTCATGTCTCATTAATTAATTACAGTGCATCTAGTGCTTGAAAACAAAACTGTACATTACTGATGTACTACATGTACGAATCATTCATCTAACACCCAAGGAATGAACTACCATTCAGAATGTTTGAAGAGTAAGAAAAACTTCTTAGACTCCTCTTATAAAATAAATATAATTGTATTAATAGGAGAAGGATAAACTCTTTTAGTGGTTTTCTTCTAGAGGTAAATCATGCATGATGTAAGCAAGACATTAAATTTGAATCTCAGTGCTGTGCAATATGACAATGCGCTGATCATTCTACAGTCCTTCTTGTGATTTGAGTAACCACAAGACTTCTGAGCAATTTCATTTCGCAAACGTATCCTTCTGACAAATTGAAGCTGTAACTTCTAAACAAGAATTGCTTAATCCTTTCTTTTACATTATTTAATTTTTAAATAATCTACCAGTTAAAGTAATATCAGTTCGTTCAAATTCGGTTTTGGGTATACGTCCCATACTTCTTTTTCAAATTTTATAATTTTTAGAAATTAGTAAGTCTGTCAACTGTTGCTTTGGGATCCTTCTTGAACATTTTATTATACAATGGAAGCAGATTAAAGCCTACTGACTGCTTTTGAAATATTTTTTTTTACTATTGCTCCAAGCAAGGCTAGAAGCCACTTCAGTATAGAGACTAACTTGTCTTATCTAATTTTCTTCTTTGTACATTTTAAGTCTATTTTAATTATTTGTAGTTTTTCCTCATATATTCTTTTTCTGAAAACATTCAGATAGACAATTACACGTAGCATGCGACTCATAAAATAAAAGAAACTGGCGTGGTCATTTCAGGTAGGTGGCTCGAACCGGAAACCTCGTGCACGGTAAGCTGTTAATTTAATCACCCTGCCTTTAATCTTTTTGCAAGCAAGATAACATCTAAATACTCGCAGGAGAAAATATATGTCTTTGTTTTTAGTTGCAATCTTCAGATCAGAGTCAAAGCCAAACTAGCTATTTTTTGACACCAAAAAAAAAAATGTAATAAATTACTTCCCAAGCCGATAGCGTTAGGATGTGAATCTGTTATAAGAGGTTTTGACTGTTGACAGTGATTGATGCCAAGGCTTTGACTTAAGGTTCATGATTCCACTACCGTTTGGGCTACTACTAATGCAAAGTAGGTTATTTTCTTGAATACCTTACAATTATGTTACAATTTTCTTTAGTAAAACGGGGACTATGATGTAGAACGTAGACCTGAAACAACTATGACCCCGTAAGTTAATTGAAAATTTACAGCTCTATTGTCCTGTTTTAATTCTGGTGCTCTAATATATTAAAGATAGAAGTGAGATTACATCAAGGCTCGGCTCTAAGCCCATTCTTATTTATCGTCATCCTGTATGTCATCACGGAAAAGATCGAAGAGGGTTCCCCATGAGCAATGCTTTTCAAAAACGACTTAGTGTTCTGTGACGAGAACGTAAAAGATATGGAGGCCACACTGGAGAGGTGGAGAGGATGTATAGAGGATAGCGGGTTGAAGCTGAGTAGAACAAAAATGGATTACCTGGTACCAGGAGGAGACCAAGTTAAGATCAAGCTGAAGGAATACGACAAGAACACATGCACCAATCTTCCCCAGACAACATCATTCAAATACCTTGGGACAGCCATACATCAAGAGGTAGGATGTGGAGCTGAAGTGGAAAGAAGAATAGGAAAGGCGTGGAACAGGTGGCATAGTCTGACAGGCGTTTTGTGTTACGAGAAAGTGCCAACCAGACTAAAGATGTTACTTTACAAGGAATTCACTCGACCATAAATGTTGTATGGTAATGAGATAGAGCCTCTCACACAAAGCCTAGAGGATCAGATGAGTACCATCGAGATGACAATGCTTCGCTATATCCACAACATCATTATAGAAGAGCAAAGGAGGAATGATGCGATCGGGGAGCTTGCCGAGGTGGAACCAATAAGGACAGTAATGCGCAGGGAGCTTGCGTGGTATGGCCATGTGTACCAGAGAGAGGAAGAGGAGGATATTAAGAGAGTCTGCAGTGTCAGAATAGGGGGCAAGAGGAAGAGAGGGCGGCCAAAGCATCGTTGGAAGGATACTTTGCAGGCAGATATGAGAATGTATGGGATGGAGAGTGTGGATGCAGATGATCGTGCTAGATGGCAAGCGCTGATTGAGTCAGGAACTAGGCTGAAAACATATACCCGAAAGGACTAAAATGGCTACAGTGAGAAAAGAAAAAACTCTAATGAATTAAAGGGAGCTGGTCTTAAAACAGGTATTGTAATGAATTACTTACTCCTAACTGGAACCATTAATTAAAAATTTAAATACAGTAGACTCCCGGTTATTCCAAGCTCCATGGGGGATAGAATTTTACTTCGAATAACTGAAGATTCGAATAAGTGAAAAAAAATTTGTTTCCAAACGGGTTTCTGAAGTATTGGATAAAATAGGTGTTTTATTATACCTTTGGTCTAGTATTTTAAACACTTTCCTTCGTTATTGTCAACACAACAATAATAAGTATTAATACAACAAACAGTTACAATACTTTTAAAAAACTAAGGTTAACAATCTAAAGTCAATCAAGTGCTTATAAAGGCTTAAAAAATGAATCTAATTGGGTTTGCTTTTTGGTTCCTGTTTAGTGTTTTTCGCAATGTTTTGTAATTGAGTAAAGCTTTCTTCTGATTTCGTCTCCGCCTTTATCAAAATAGTTCCAGCATTCAATTAATTCCAGCGCATCTTCCATTTCTGACAATGTAGGTTTTTTGTGGTGGAATATCGTTTATTTTGATCTCTTCATCATCGTCGACTTCATCGTTACCAGCATTACTGTCATTGAGGATTGAATCGACTATCTCTTCATCAGTCAGAGTGAATGTTGTGCATGTAGAAATCTCAAAATCTATGTCAACGAATTCATCAACATCCAATGTTGTTCATCTACCAAACCACCTGTTTTAAGTTGTGCAATGTTTTCTGCAAGTGATTTAAATGGGTCGTCTTCGTCGAGAATACTTGCATTTTGTGTTTCTTCTGATATGCCTGCCTTCTTAAAACAATTAATAACGGTATTTTCAGATACAGCATCTCATGATTTGACCAAAATTTGCATCGCTTCAAGAATGTTGATTTTAGGAAACTCCTTGCCGGCATCGATTTATTTGATTTGACGCTTCACCATGTTAAATCGATAGAATACTTTCAATGATCTAGTAACACCTTGATCCATTGGCTGAGTCTTTGATGTGGTGTTTGGCGGCAAAAATGACAACTCTACAACTTTGAGGTTCTCGACTTCTGGGTGTGCAGGGCAGTAATTAACAATAAGAACAATTTTACGGCCTTGATTAAGAAACATAGCGTCAAGTTTTCTAACGTATTCAGTAAATATTTCAGAGTCCATCCAAGACTTTTTCTGGGCTTTGTATTCACAAGGAAGGCTTTGAATACCTTTAAAACATAGTGGTGTTCTAGACTTGCAAATCACTAAGATGAGTAGCTTTTCACCAATTGCATTTCCTACAACGAGGCCGGTCAGACGAACTTTGCTAAATTTACCACCTGCACATCGTTGCTCTTTAAGATGAAAGGTGCTTGTTGGAAGCTGCTGATAGAATAAGCCGAACTCATCCGTATTATAAATGTCATTTAATTCGTACCTTGAAAGGATTGTTGGTAAATGAGTCTCTTCCCAACTCGCTGTCATTTCAGGTGTACAAGACTTTCCTTCTCCTGATATGGTACGATACATGGCATTGTTTCTCTTTTTCCATCGATCAAGCCAGCCATCGCTTTGAAATCTATTGTATTGAATTGCGTGACAAAATCCAAAGCTTTCTCCCGGAGTATTGAGCAGTTGATTGGCACATTTCGTTTACGAGCATTCGTAAACCATTTATACACAGCTTTATCGATATTATCGTAATTTCCTTTCCTTAGCTTTTGTCTCTTTGTACCATATTGGCCTGACTCGTATTTGGTGATTATATCATTTTTGCTTTTAATTCAGTACGATGTGTTTGATGGGACACCGTACTTTTCAGCGATTGCTGTTTTTGTAGTTCCTTTTTCTTGGAGTTCTTTAAGAGCAAGATACTTTTCCTTGATGGCCAAGTTTACTTTTTTCTTGAGCTTGAGGTTGCCATTTTGAAATGGAACTGCTCTTGAAAACGTTTTCCAGTGTTTTGAAAAAAGAAGCCCCTGCATTGTGATCGAAGGAACAACAATCATTGCAATGCCATAAAGAAGCTGTTGTATTGCCATTCGAACATAAGTAAACAAACAAACAGCATTGCAATTCAAAAGCATTTTCTTTTCTCCGGCAGTCAGCAATCAACATGGATCTTGTGTCGATGACAATAAATAGTGATGACCCCATTGAGATAATTCATTTTAAAAACTTTGATACTGAGTCGACAGTTATGGGGTTTCATGTGTATCGAAACAAATGGGAACCTGTTATTGGACAAGTTCTTAAAACAAGAATGAAGCCTACTCGTGAAGTTGTTTTTACTTACGTTAATTTAAAAATCCATTTTTTGGCCAAACTCTTCGAATAACAGAGAATTTTGGCCCACGGGGAATGAAAAACGCTTCGAATAACTGAAAATTCGAATAATTGAAGTTCGAATAAGTGAGAAAGATTTATCTTAAAAGGGGTTAAAAAATCCACGGGGATTGAAAATTGCTTCGAATAACCGAAAATTTCGAATAAGTGCGGTTCGAATAACCGGGCGTGTGTTGTGTGGAATTTGGAGGTAAGACCAACACGAGGCAAAAAAAATTAAAATGAGACTACAAAGGACAATCATTACTTAATAGGGGTACAGATAGACCTTGTAATTTTCAATTTTTTGACCCCAACTGAATGTGGTTTTTCTGACTGAGAAATGGTTTTTCCTGAGAGAGAAAACGTATACAATCGGTCAAGTGAAATCAAATTTTAAAAATTGATTACTAAAAGGTAGTCAAGAGCTCTTCAAACTAACCGACTGATGCTGTAGGCCTGGCTTACTGCCTCCTGGTGTTATTTTTTCTTCATTTTGAAGCCGGAGCTGAAATTTGAGTTAATTCAGTAGTTGAGATAGGCACACCGAGCTTGTCTAAAAAATGGAAAGCTTTATTACAAGCAAGAAAGAAAATGCAGGTTCTGTTCTTGGGTAAGTACTATACTCTAGTTTTTTGAATAGGTATGCCGCACCCCAGCTTTGTTGTCAGCGTCATTCGTTCCATCGTTGCTTATGACAACTCATTCGTCAAGGGTATTCCCTTTATTCTTGTATTATTTTGGTTAGTATTAGGTATCGAAGCCAATCCGGTAAGGAATTGCTTCTAGACCCAGTTAAGAGGGGAAAACAAGATGGTGCAATACTCAGACTTGATTTGACAACAGTACTCCATACAAGAATTAATTTTGAATTTGTTAAGACGCAAGGTGGATTCAAGTATGAGGTAGCCCTTTGAGCCCTTAAATTAACTAACCCATCCTTACAGGAAGTAAACATACCAACTGATTAAATGCGAGAATCCCAACAAAGCTCAGGTGCGATGGTAAAGATAAAGTAAAGAGCTGCCTCAAAAGATTTATTTTTCTCAACATGTTAATTCCAGGCCTTTAATTCTTGTGATTAGGAAAAAGATAGGTATTCCTTTTGCTGTTGAAAAACGTAATTGGAGTCTGTCTAGGCTTGAAAGCTATTAGCTCATTTTAGCCCCAATTCACAACATGCTGCTTCCAGAAAAGCGTGCTCTAACTGTTTTCATAAAACATGATTACCAACATAACCAGAATGAAGAGTTCCATCATCAGCATTAGAGTTGAAGAAAAAAATTGAGCCGTAAAGCAACAGCAACAAAGACAATTGATAGAAAATGGAAAAATATTGGACCAACAGAAATAAACCAGCACTCTGAACTCAGTTAAAAATTTGGATGTATTAAAATGTAAACTGTTTTTATTTGCCTTTTTTTCAGAAAAATGATCCATTATTGGCTCTTTTTTAAAGCAGTCATTAAGATTACTTTTTTTTACTTACTCCATTTTGCATCTTCTTTTCCCAGTCTTAAGATTTGATAAGTCCATAGTGGTCTCCATTTTCCTCTGTCAAAAACATCTCCCTCAAACAACCCAGCAGTATTTATATCTTACCTTACATTCTTAAACCAGGTTTTTCTTGGCCTGACCAGAGGTCTCCTTCCTGGTACTTCCATTGATCTTATCCTTCCTAAGGCTTTGATTTCCTTTCTATGCCGCATGTGGCCATATCACCTGAGCATCCCCACAGCTATCACCTCACAGAGCTCCCTCACTCCACTCCTCCTGGTGACCTTTTCATGTCTGACCATATCTCCCCATGTCACTCCAGCCATGTATTGCAGCATTCACCTGTCACAGCTCACCATCAACTGCTCAGACTTCTGCGTCTTACCTCAATTCTCTGCTCCATAAAGTAAGACTGGTCTGATGCATGCACTGTACACCTGACCCCTGTGTGGCAGTGGAATATTTTTGTTTACCAAAAGACTGGAGATTTCTCTCCATTTGGTCCATGCTGCAGATATCCTCGATCTTATTGCTCTCTCCACTCCACCATCTGCATCCAACACCTTCCCAAGGTAGCAGAACTCTCTAAACCTTGCTAACAGTTCTGCCCTCCAGCTCCAAATCTTTGAGGTATTCACCATGAATCTCCTAAGTACACCTCCTACAGCAGTAGTTTATCACACCTGCCAGCCTCCCCAATCATGAGGATCTCCTATGCACCAGTAGCTGAATCCTTGACATGGTATTGAATTTGCTCTGTCTCCATCTCCTCAGACTGCATATGGACATCTTCCACTTCTTATGATGTCTCCTCTCTTGCCTGTCATCATAAGCTTTGCTTAGAAAAATTAACTTTCAATCCTCTTTATTCTAAAACCCTTTTCCATTCATTCCACAGTAATGACAAATGTCCAACACATGCTGCATCCAACACATGCTAGTGTGTAAAACGGATGTTAAACCAAATATGATGATGATGATGATGATGATAAATGAGGAGGTCATCTGCACATAACAGGTCCCAAGGTTCACCTACCCTATAGTCTCTTGTAACTTCATCCATGACTATTATAAAGAGTAAAGGCCTCAGTGCAGGCCTCTGGTGTACCCCAACTTCTGTAGTGAAGTCATCTGATGTCTCACCTGCAACTCTTATTTGTGACTTTGATCCTTGATATAAGACATTCACCTGCTTCACCAGTCTCCCAGGAGCCTTCTTTCTCCTTAACACCCAGGTAATAGCAGGTTGTGGGACTCTGTCAAAAGCCTTTTCTAGACCAACAAATATATGATAAAGGTTCTTCTTTTTCATGTACTTCTCCTGCAGCTGACCTATTATGAAAGCTGTATCAGTTGTACCTTTTTCAGCTCTATAGCCACACTGGTTTTCTGGGATATTCACAATCTTTCTTAGTTTCTTCTCTAGTATCTTCTTCCACAACTTCATTCTATGTTCCAGCAGCCTCAATTCATGATGCTTGCCTCATTCTAAAGGATCTCCTTTACCCTTAAACAATGCTATTGTTATACTATTCTTGCATTGTTTGGGGCACCTCTCCTTGTTATTTTTGCCCTGTATTCTTTGCCAGAGTTTGAAAAATTTCTTTTTCTCTTTGACTGCAGCCTGTACCTATTCACCACCATGTTTCACATTCCCTGCCTCTTCTTCCTGTCATGACACTGCATACATCCTCAGCTGCATTGCTGACATCTTTCTCCAAACTTGACTAAAGTGTATCTTGGGCAATCTTCTCTGCAAGCTTCACCTTGTATTGTCTTCTCAGCCCTACATTTTTCAATTTCCACATTTTGATTCTTTTGCTAATCATTTTTGTTACTTTTACCAGTTGTTTTGTAAACTGTACAGACTCCACTCTGACCGTAACTGTGTCAGTTTTTTGCCTAGCCAACATCTTCACCACTTTTCTGCTCCCCCACCCCCCCAAAAATGTACAAACATTTACCTTACAGACCTTGATCTCACCACCCTCTCCTTTATTTTCTGCACATCCTTTCCACCTGATGATTCTTTGCACCCCTCTCTCACTTAAGGGCTGGCAGAGACTAGGAACCATTTCATATTAAAGCATCTATGATGTTTGGTTGGTGCTATGTGTTTTTACACCCCAGATGCCCTTTCTGATGGGACTGGCACTAAATCTAGCTGGTTTGCTAACCCATTGGGTTGGTTATAGATTGCCAATGGAGAATCTGCATGGGTGTATGGAAAATCAGGGATCTGTCCTCTCATAATATATTGACTTAGCAATCATGTGTGCTCTGATTAAGGAGATAGCAGAGTCTTGATGTAAACACTAATGTTTAAAAGAGAAACTGGTTATTCCCTAAACAGTTAAAAGGAAGTTACTTACTTTAGATAAATCTGTCATCAACATGCATAGCCAATGATAATACATGTTCTTATCATATCATCATCATATTCGGTTTAACGTCCGTTTTACATGCTAGCATGTGTTGGACGCTTTCTTGAAATTGACTTCCAAGTTATCCTTTCCTTCACCAGGTCTCTGCTGACACCTTTTTGTTTGAGATCCATCCTTATCACTTCCTCCCATGTTTTCTTCGGACTTCCTCTGCCAGTGGTTCCAGTCACCTTGATTGTTCTACATCTTCTTGCCCAAGCATTCTTGTTCATTCTCTCCACATGACCAAACCAACAAAGCCTCCTATTCTACATACAGCTGCCAATACTGTCCAGATTCAATCTCCTTCGGAGTTCATTAGAACTGAGCCTGTCCTTTAGACTTACGTTGCACATCTATCTTATCATTCTCATATCATTCTGCTCCACGTGGCTGACATCTTCAGCTTTCACCGGCCAAGTTTCACTGCCATACATCATTGTGCTACATACACATACCTGGTAAACTCTACCTTTGGAAGGTAATGACAGAGCTCTGCTGGTTAACAATGGCATCAGCTCCCTGAACTTACTCCATCCACTGTTAACCCTTGCTGTTACACTTGCACCAGCTCCTCCCTCAACTCCAAGGGTGTCACCAAGGTAGCAAAACTTCTGGACAACTTTAATTTCTTCACCCTCCAAATGCACTTTCCATAGGTCTAAGTAACAGGTTGCCTCTCCTTCTATGCACCTCTTGTAGCTAAAATGGTTACTTTCTGTCAGTTTGCCCTTTATTCCACTGTACCGTTTATGTACCCAGTGCTTGCAAGTACCACAATAGATTGAGTTGCTCCCAACTCCCTTCCCACAGACTGAACAGGGAAACTTTCCTTTCTCCAATGGCTTTCCTAAATTGCAACCACTGACCATCACTTTTGTCTTGCCCATGTTCACTCTCAAACCTTTACCTTCCAAACCCTTCTTCCAAGTCTCTAACTTAGCAAGTAGACCATCCAATGTCTCACAGGAGAGAACCAGGTCATCTGCATATAGCAATTCCTCTGGGCAACCCTTTCGAAACTCTCTTGACAGTGCTTCCAAAACACAAATAAAAAGCAGTGGACTTATTACAGATCCCTGATGAACTCCAACACCCACACCAAAACTCTCAGTATAGGAACTGTTGACCCTCACCCGACTTTTAGCATTTCTGTACATTGCCTGAACAACCTTAATCAGCCATTCACTTACTCCTAGTTTCCATAAAGCCCACCAAACAACTTCTCTTGGCACTCTGTCAAAGGCTTTTCCCAAATCCACAAAGGCAAAGTACAGGTTCTTGTTCTTCCAAAGGTACTTCTCTTGCATTTGTCTAAGGATAAAAATGGCATCAATAGTTCCTCGTCCAGGCATAAAACCAAATTGCATGTCATAGATGTTTATTTCACTTCTAATTTGTTTTTCCATAACTCTTTCAACAACTTTCAGGACTTGGTCCATTAGCTTTGTTTGTTTGTTTTTGTTTAGGTCGAGCTAGCTCGGCATTCGTTGACACGAGCTCTCCATTGTAGCCTCTCGTCCATCGCATTATGTAGTAATTAGCTTTAATCCTCTGTAATTACCTCTTTCTGGAGGTTCTCCTTTTCCTTTGTAACAATTGATAATTGTACTTATTTCCCAGTCCTCAGGAATGACACCATCTCCTATGATCTGATTTGTTAGATCAGTGATCATCTCTATAACTCTTTCACCTGCAGCCTTGACTATCTCTGCCACAATTCCTGAAGGACCAGCTGCTTTGCCTTTCTTCATTTTCTTTACTGCTTCCCTCACAATTTCTTTCTCAATGAAAATGGCTTCTGCTTTTTATAATTCTATATGCAAGAAAAATTTTCTTAATGAAAGGACATGGACAATCTTTAACCTGGACTTGAAGAATGCAAAAGACATGCAGAATGTAATAATTTTTTTATTTTATTATTTGAATTAAGAATTTAGAAAGTTGCTATTAGACTATTATTACTATTACCACTGCAAACCACTACTGCCTTGATCAAATTTTATGTTTTCCTGAAAAACTTATCTTTTTCCACCTCTACACATTTTTCTTGTACCACAAAGTAAACATTTTGAAAATGTTCATTACCAATTACCACTCTAACTATCATGAACCTGCTATTTCCCAGTATTTAGGAGCTCATAGCCATGTCAAGCTGCATTTGATCTGCTACCTTTTCACTTTATTTCCAAAACACACAGCATTTCCACTTTCCATATTTTTATCACATCTTTAGTTTCACATCCTCTTGCACCTTGATCTTTCAGAATACTTTCAAGGCCTTGCTTGCTTTCTGCGTTACTTACTCAGCATAATATTGGCCTTGGTTTACATGAATGCATTGTGCTTTGGAATTACTGCTAAGTAAATAAGAAGGCCAGCTGGAATAATTAACTAAGGAAGATTTAAAACCCTCCAGTTTTCCCAGCCGCTACTAAAATAATTGTGCAATTTAGCTCTCAAACAAAGCCATATATAAAAGCAATGTTGCCAAGGCAGTGGTAACCAAAAATTGAAAGCAGAAGAGAGAAACTACCCCTGTCCAGAAAACTTCAAAATCAATAATCAAATTGAAAATGAAAGTAAATATCAAAACAACTGCAATTCCAGAGAGGCCTTCAATCCTCTTTTTATCACTTGAGTGAGATGTTTTAGATAATAAACCTCTAGGAAAGACAATTGAGACCATAAATTGTTAACATCAATAATAGAATAATTATCAAAAACTGCATTTTTGATATGTTCTTTAATATCTGTTGTAAATGTAAATCATCATTTTCACTGGGAATTCCAAACAAAGAAACATAATAATAAAAGGCATGACAATTTACCAAAGTAAAAACATAGGTTGTTCATTACGGAAACTGTGTTCATTCAACCAAGTAACAAGATATCAGTCAGTTTTACCAACATAGTTCTTACCACACCCAGGACAAACCAGTTTGTATATAGCAGTTGATTTCTGTAAATTAGAAATTTTGTCCTGTCAGAAAAAAACACTTAAAGTTTCTTGGTTTGAAACAGTGTTACAAAATGAATATTTTCCTTTATGAACCTTTTTAACTTCTGAACACAATTTCAAAAAGTGTTCCCCTCATTCACCAGCATAAGGGATCTTAATGTAGACTTTCAGTATGTTCTCATCCATGGTCTCATCAGTATTGCATTCTTTGTTTGACAAGGGAACAAGCTACTGCAGTAGGATAACCATTCCACAACAAAAATAATAGTCTTGAAATTTGTTTCTGTAGTGCAGCATTGGAAGAGCAGATCTTGGTTGCCCAATGGAAAAGAGCTTTCACTTTTTTGCAATGGGCAGTACTTTGGGGGTAAACCATTATTGGTTTGATGATTAAATACAAAGTAAGTAAATATTCAATATATGAAGAAACATATTCATTAGAGGGTCCTTTGAAAGTTGACATAAATGATCATTAACAGTTGCACAGTAAAACCCATCAACTAATATCCATTATTTGTATGATTAAAATGTGATTTATTTATTTTCTGTAACTAAATATGTCTTAATAGGCATTAAAATTTTCTCCTTTTTCAGGCCAAAAGAATACAGTGTGCTGAAAACATTGTTGGTATTTACATTGATGATGTTGTTTGGGCCAATCTCAACTTTTTTCATTGGCAAAATCTTTGTGTTTGAAGGTATGTTCTTTTAAAATCATGGAAAATCAATGTTCTAGAAACTACATATTTTTTATTTGCTGATAAATTGATGGTGGTGGTGAATGCAATATTGATGGTAATAAAAGGGTAAAACTTATTTTTGTAATATGAAAAAACTAACGTGAAGCAAGTTCAAAGAGTAAAAGGAAATCCATTTTACTTAGATATAAAATGGCAAATAGCTAGTTTTACCCATGCTGTGTTAACTAAATGTTAAACAATTTAGCTACAAAGAAAAAAATTCTTTTCTTTTTTCATATTGTCATTCCAGTTTAAATCACCAAAAATTCTTAAAGTTCCTATGGGTGGGGTCCTTTGTTGAAACTTCTCCCATAATAAAGTTTTCAAGGAAAAAACATAATCCTGAAAATTTCAACTTCATGGTGCAAATGGTTAATAATTTATATGCCTTTGAATTTGTTGTTTAAATTGGTCACAATTGGATGGCTTAAGGTTCAAGCACCATTTGGCTAAATTTGGAATTTAATAATTCAATGATGCAGAATGATACAATGTTGAATCACAAAAATAATAAGAACTACAGTTAGTAAAATATCAGTGAATTTAAAACTTTATGTAAAAATTTTAAAAGCTGTTGTTAGATACAGTCTTCAATGCTTCAAGAGTCAAATTAATCAAATTTCTCTTCCCTAATGATGGCAAAATTATTTTTATATATTAAAATTTGCTTGCAGTCTTCTGTTGTAAGAATGTAATCTCAAGTAGTGTCTTCTTTTAGTACTGAGAAGCCATATGCAATACTGTATTATTTACTCACTGTAGAGAGGTTCTATACATTCTCATACACATTATACATATACATATGTTCAATCTGCAGACAGTACTGTTTCGCTGCACTGATGAGCCCACAAAGAGCAAATTATGTATATGTATAATGTGGATGATAATGTATAATCCTGAGCTCACTGCACTTGCATAGTTTGAGCACTCTGACAGGATCCCACAATCACTCTTTAGGCTGTTTGCTCTGGCAACATGACCAAAGAGTTTTGTTTCAGAGTGATGTATGAGTGATGTCTCAGAAGCTCTGTTCTGCACTAATGAGCCCACAAAGGGCAAAACGGTACTGTCTACAGAGAGGTTCTAAATCAGTAATTTTTAAGGTACAGTTTTCAAAGAGGATTTTGAAAATAAACTCTTGAAAAAAAACCAAAACAAAACACCTTGTCTTGAAAGATTGTTATCAAAGCATCTTTGGTCACTGAATGGTACTTCTAGTGATTGAGATTGTTAATTTTGAAATGATAAGTTTAGAATCAAATTAGTTAAGGAAAAATGGAGGAAGGTAACTATAGTCTTACTGGAAAACTTTTGAAAGAAATTTGTAATCAAGCTACTTATGGCAGGATTAAAGGATGACTATCAAGCAGTAAAATCAGCCAGGAAGATTTAGTTTTGTTAAAATAATGAATTGGGCATATTTTTGCTAACAATCAGCAAAAATATTATTACCATGAGAAAGGAAACTTTTTAAGATATGAATCTTTGGAAAAATATTGTTGTGACACTTTATAGGAGCCGTGGCTTAATGGTTAGTGCAACTGCACAGTAACCAAGAGTTCCAGGTTCAATTCTTCGAGCTGTCGAACTTTGCAAAAGAAAAAGCCATTGGTTGGCATCAGGAAGGGCATCCGGCCAAGAAATTCCTCACTGCCAAATCAAAAGTCCCTCTGAAGGAAACCGTCTGAGCCCCAATTGCTGGGGGGAAATGACGTTAAAACTAAAAAAAAACAAAAAACAACTTTTAGGCTCCACAGGGGGGAAACATCACAGGGACTACATAAGGTTGATTACAGTATTGAACATTTGAACATCAAACTAAGGCAAGAGCTTTGTAGAAGCTCCTTTCAGAAAGCAATGAAAAATGCTGCCTGTAGTACTAAAGAGAGACAAGATGATGCTGAAAGTGAGGAAGAATACAGCTGTTCATGTGCAGACAAATCAATACTGACTGAAAGTGCTTCTCTGTTAGTTATCCCACCAATAAAGAGTCTTTTGAAATGCAGTAAAACTTTTCTTTTCTCAACTATGAACTGCCAAACTCTGAATCTAACATCCAATAAAGGAGAATTGACAGCTTTAGCTTATAAGTGCGGTATAAATATAGCTTGTGTGCAGGAGCACAGAATTCTCCATGAAGAAACTGATATAAAACATCATGACATGAAAAGAGGTTGGGTCCTGATAACTTTGTCTGCTGAAAAGGCTGCTAATAATTCAAAATGTAGAGGCGTTGGCATCCTTCTTAGTCCAAAATATTCCTAATCTATTAATTCTGTATAATCAATAAACTCAAGGACACTTGTAGCTACTTTTAACGGAAGCCTTGCTGTAAGTGTCATCTCGTGCTACAGTCCAACTAATGTTTCTGATCCTAATGAAAGGGAAGAATTTTACATGAGCCTATCTGACTTGACAGAGAACATACCAAAACACAACGTTTTACTGATTGGTGGAGACTTTAAAGCAAAGATGGGGGATAATGATGCTAAAGGATCCGTATTCAACACTGCCACAATGAAAATGGGCAACATCTCCATGATTACACTAGAGAATGCAACCTTCAAGCTCTAATCACTCTCTTTTCAAAACGTAGTGGAAAACTATGGACACACATTTCTTCAGATAATGCTAAAAGTCAAATAGACTATATCTTGATGAACAAGAAATGGAAAAATAGTGCTCTAGACTGTGAAGCCTAAAATACGTTCTGCACAGTAAGATCTGACTATCGATGTGTTACCGCAAAGCTTCGACTGAGACAAAGCAAACCATCGAAAAAGACCAGAAGATTTGAGTGGAGCAAGTTAATAAATGATGTTGATGTAAAGGAGAGATACACGATTGAAGTGCAAAATCGACTTCAAAGACTACAAAATGGAATTGACATTACTGATGAAAACTCAACTTGTCTTTATAACAATGTTGTCCAGGTCCATCAACAAGCAGCGGTAATATGTGTTCCTTCAAAAGGCAAGCTGAAATAGTGTGTGTCATAGGAAGACCAGAAAATTGCTGAAAAATGAGAAGCGACCAAAAAGGCGTACAAGGAACACCACATAAAGAGAACCAAGAGCAGTGCAAGGCGTCTTGAAGCAGCGAAAAATGAATTGAATGGACTCTGTGAAGAAGGTCAGGTGAACTATATAAATAGTAGAATAAATGCAATTGCTAGCGCTATGGAACACCAAAAACCCAAACTGGTTTGGGAAACAGTCAATGAATTCACCATCAGGGAGAAAGATCCTAAAAACCGCATCAAAAAATGGAAGGACCACTTCAACAAACTTCTAGGACAACCTCCAAATGTGACAATTAGGCCCACTGTTACTGTTATTCATCAAACTCTTCCCATAAACACAAATCCAATTACTATGAAAGAGTTGGTCAAGTGCATCAAAAGTTTTAAAAACAACAAGGCCTCACGTCTAGATAATATTCCTACAGAAGTATGGAGAACAGGAGCCTTAAACGAACAACTACTTGAGGTTTGCAACAAAATTTTAATGGAGACAAACCTGAGTTATGGGTGAAAAGTGCCATCATTACCTTACCAAAAAAAGGAGACCTTGGCATTACAGACAACTACCGAGGAATATCCCTCTCAGTTATAACAGCAAAAATCTACAACAAGATACTGTTTGATAGAATAAGACAACGCCTGGACCCCTTGTTAAGAGAGAACCAGAACGGATCTCACTCAGGAAAGTTAACTCTTGCACAAATCCTCATCTTCTGAAGGCTGATTAAAGGTATCAAAAGCAAAAAACTTCCAGCTGTGCTGATATTTGTAGACTTTAGCAAAGCTTTCGACTCAATCCACAGAGAAACAANTTTTAATGGAGACAAACCTGAGTTATGGGTGAAAAGTGCCATCATTACCTTACCAAAAAAAGGAGACCTTGGCATTACAGACAACTACCGAGGAATATCCCTCTCAGTTATAACAGCAAAAATCTACAACAAGATACTGTTTGATAGAATAAGACAACGCCTGGACCCCTTGTTAAGAGAGAACCAGAACGGATCTCACTCAGGAAAGTTAACTCTTGCACAAATCCTCATCTTCTGAAGGCTGATTAAAGGTATCAAAAGCAAAAAACTTCCAGCTGTGCTGATATTTGTAGACTTTAGCAAAGCTTTCGACTCAATCCACAGAGAAACAACTCATGGAAATCCTAAAAACTTACGGCATACAATCAAAGATCGTAAATGCCATCAATATGCTTTACAAAGATTATGAAGCACAAGTATTGACACCAGATGGAGACACTGACTTTTTTGAAATAGTTGCTGGCATTCTTCAAGAAGATACATTGGTACCTTTTCTCCTCATCAGTGCGCTTATTTATCCTCTCAGAGAAGCAACTAGAGATAATCACCTCGGATTTAAACTGACACCTCGACAAAACTCCTTATACCCAACGAAACACATCACTGATGTAGATTCTGCTGACTATCTTGCTCTTATCTCCAATACTCTGGGGAAGCTTGTCAGTAACCTTGAAGAACTGTCAAGCAACAGGAGAAGACAAATGCTTCAATCCAGCAGGTCACATGTGGTGGGTAGGGAAATGCCCTATAATGGGGTAGCTGTGAATATTTAATAAGCAGCCCCGGACCAATTCATGGGAGGTCCTTTGGCAAGGCCGAGTACCCATAAGCCACCCTACTAGGGTCACAGAGAAACCGTGGAGGGCAGCATGGTGGATGTGGATATCAGGGGAATAATAAGAACTACCTATCAACGGTAAGATCCACAAGACGTTGAACACAACTTCAAGGTCACCCAGCTCAGTTAGGTAGTCACTGCTCATACCTGAGATGGATCACCACGTCAAAGTTCAGTGAAAAAGAGTGATCCAACCCGGCGTCCCGACAAGACTTGCCTTCTCCAGGACCAACATCTTCACATCTCAATATGCCTTACAAAACCAAAAAGAATTATACTGGATAGGTCGCCGCCCAAGATAATAAGGACCGCGTGTCTGCTGAAGGTAGTCCGACAGACAAAACAAGTTCACTATACTCCAATACCAAAAACGACGCCAATGTCACTATTGGTGCCAAAATTAGAATAATCGCACTTAACATTAAGGGTATATCAATGGCCAAATGTGAATACCTAACACACCTTCTAAAGAAACACAACGTGGATGTAGTCCTCCTCCAAGAGACACACCTAAACGACAATGCTGCACCATCAAAGTACTCTATCAATGGCTATTCTGTCATTAACAGACTGAATCACGAAAAATATGGCACTATAATCTATGCAAGAGCAACAGACCTAGTCACAGATAAAGGAGGACATACAGAGAAAAATGACACTCAAAGATCAACCATTCAACTTGGTGTCACTAAAATAACGAACATCTGCAAACCACTCAATCAAAATTGGCTCTCATCACCCCAGGAAGATGCAAAGCACCCCTCCATCATCACTGGAGATTTTAACAGCCACCATTCTGACTGGGGATACATAAAAAAACAATCAATCGGGTATTGAAGTCAGTGATTAAGCCAATCGCTTAGGTATCACACTCGTATACAATCCAGAGAAGAAAGGAACATTCCACTCGGCAAGATGGAAGAAGGAATATAACCCAGACCTTTTATTTGTCTCAAAGAACAACAAAGGACACCCAATACCAACAACTGCAAAGGTCCTAGGAGATTTTCTACATAGTCAGCACCACCCGCTACTGATAACTACAGGGATTCAGATTCCCATGATGAAGACCCTACCCAAACCAAGATGGAACTTCCGAAAAGCAGACTGGAAAGCCTTTGCTAAAGATATTGATAAGACATGTGAAAGAATTGCACCATCATTGAAAACGTAAATAGATTCAACAAACTAATTCTTAAGTCCTCAAAGAAACACATCCCCAGATGATTCCAAAAACATTATATTCCATGTTGGACCAAGCGTAGCGAAGAACTACTGAAAGCATATGAAGAAACAAATGACGAGAACATTGCAGAAGAACTCCTGGAATCCCTACATGAAAATCGTAAAGAGAGATGGATTGAAGTGGTCAAAAATCTGGATCTCACACACTCAAGTCGACACGCATGGCAAACAATAAAAAAACTCAACCCAGAACCCCACCAGACCAAAACTTTACCACAAATAGGAGCAGACAGAATACCAAAAGAAATTAAACAAAGAGGCCAACACATACCAAACCACCAATTTGAGAAGACAATAAGAAAAGAATTCAAAAGGATCTTCAACGCCTTACCAAAACAAAGTTTGTTCCTCTCCATCCCAGTCACCCAGGAGGAAATTAAAGGAGCCCAAAAGAATGTAAAAAATGAAAAAGCAGCTGGCATAGATGATATAAATCCAGATATGCTCACCCATCTCGGACCAAAAGCAATCAACTGGTTAGCAAATACCATTTTTGACATAATAGAAAAGGGCACATATCCACAACAATGGAAACATGCGATAGTCATTGCCATCCTCAAACCCGGGAAACCAGCTACAGAACCAACTAGCTATCGACCAACATCACTTCTTTGTTGCCTATATAAGTTACTCGAAAGGATCATTCTCACAAGAATCAGCCCATACATAGACAATCACATATCACATCAACAAGCAAGCTCCAGACCACACAGAAGCACTACAGAACAAGTTCTGGCACTGAAATCATTCATTGAATCTGGATTCGAAAAAAAGTTAGAGACAGGTGCAGTTTTCATAGACCTCTCAGCAGCTTACGACACTTTGTGGACATTGGGACTTATGGTAAAACTGGCAAAGATAATACCATGCAGAAAAGTATTGAAACTCCTCTCAACTATGACCAGCTCAAGACAATTTCACGTCGTACTTGGAGGAGACAAAAGCAAATAAAGGAAAATAAAAAATGGCATTCCTCAGGGGTCAGTCATCGCGCCAACTCCATTCAATGTATATATAAATGACATGCCTGTCAGTCAATCCCTCCAACTTGGCTATGCAGATGAGTGGGTATTGGCCCAGCAATCAAACAACTGGAATATAATTGAAAAATCTCTTTGCGAAGAAACAACACAGCTAAAAAAATATTTTGACCAATGGTACTTAAAAATGAACACTACCAAATCAGTATCTGCTACATTCCATCTAGATAACAGACAAGCTACAAAGGCCCTTGAAATCAACGTCGACGGAAAAATCCTTGCAACTGACACAAACCATAAGTATGTAGGTGTTACTCTTGACAGACAATTGAAACAGCAAACAAAATAGCAAAAGGCAACTGTCTCCTTAGAAAACTGGCTAGCATCTCTTGGGGAGCGTCACAACAGGTAGTTAGAACGTCTGCACTAGCACTCTGTTGTAGTTTTGGAGAGTACTGTGCCCCAGTATGGTCAAGAAGTCCTCATGCAAAAAAGATAGACTTAAAACTTAGAGAATCCATGAGGATAATTACAGGATGCCTAAAGTCAACGCCGATACAGTGGCTCCCAACACTAAGTCACATTGCACCGCCAGACGTCAGAAGAGAAGGTGCCAATCAAAAGTTCATTACAAAATTGAAGAAAACAACAGACAACACCCCTCTCAAAGACATTGTTAGCAACACCCTCAAAACAACGAGATTAAAACCCAGAAGAGCTTTCTATCAGTCAGAAATTGAGAGCTACAACATGACAAAGGCATGGAGAGACTGGTGGTTTGCGAACACACCATCGGGAGGAGAAATTATTAAAGACCCTACTGAAAGACTACCAGGCTTCCAGAATAACACTAGATAACAATGGGTCTCCTCAAACCGACTGCTGACAGGCCATGGCAGAACATCAGCCAACATGTACAAATGGCGACTAAAAGACACTGCAGACTGTCTCCACTGCAGTGGAACCCAGGAGACTGCAAAACACATCGTCCTCCAGTGCCCAACAACCAGACTGGAGGGTGTTTTTGGTACCGTCCTCAACTGTGATGAGGAATTCGGAACCTGGCTGAAGAGACATAATGTGGAGATGTAGCCATACGCTACTACTATCTCTAATACTTTAAATGAGTTCTAAACTCTCCTACTAAGACATGAAACAGCTGCAGAAACAATCAATCTTCATGTAAACTATAAGAAGACAAAATACATGTCGTACAACCAGCCAGGTGATGGACTTTTTATTTCTCAAGGAAACAAATTGAAGCATCTTGATAATTTTAAATACCTTATCTCATGGCTTTACTCGAGTCAAAAGAATTGGAATCACTAATTGGTCAAGCTTGGCAATCTCTAAACAAGTAAGAGAAAATATGGAAATCATCACTGGAAAGAAATCTCAAAATCAACTTCACTCGAGCGACTGTTGAAAGTGTACTTCTTTATGGAGCAGATAGCTGGACGATGACTAAACAAATGACCAACAAATTTTCCAACAGAAGTTCTTTGTATCTCAAAGATCACATATCAAATGGAGTACTATATAGAAACTTACCAAAGGTCTCGACCACTCTTGAAACCAGAAGACTGCATTTCACTGGACACGCTTGAGGAAAGGATGATGAACTTCTCCATAAAGTATTGTTTTGGCAACCGAATCATGACAAAAGAAAAATAGGAAGACCGGGAATGACATACATTGACCAGCTCAAATGTGACACAAATATAGACCTTGAAGACATCAAGAACTGCATCACGCAGCAAAATGAGTCTCCGATTTTAAATTTAAAATCGGAGACTGGTAGTTTTTAGAACATTTTTCTCTCCTTTTGTCACTGTCACCTCATTTTTTGTCTCACGTGCCTTGTGTCCATTGAGAAGTGTGTTGTCATTGAAAATAAAATTCTTCTTGTTCACTTCACAGCTCTGCAGTGACAATTGTCTTTTATAAATTTTTGTTGCATAGCAATAAATTGTCACTTAGCAACTTGTTTGCAGTCTTATCACGTATACGTTTTTTGCTTGTCAGTTTCTTGATAAAGTCTGTTGCAGACAGACGAAAATTTGAAATAATAAAAAAAAAATTGATTTACTCAAGTAAATGTTGGCATACTTTCTTTAGTCATTTCCTGCGTCAAAATTATTGTTATTAGCTGAAGGAGTTTGTCAGTGTTGGTTTGGGATATTTCCTGTGTCGAATATATATATATATATATATATATATATATATATATATATATATATATATATGCACTGATGAGCCCACAAAGGGCGAAACAGTACTGTCTGTAGCTTAAGTATATATATATATATACATATATGGGGGGGGGGGGGAGACATAGGGGGAGTAAAATGAACCACGTTCTGGCATGAAGAGTCCTCATTGATAGTCAGTCATTAGCAGATATAATCTGTTAAACATCTGTATGTATTATTAGATAGTGTGATACATTTTGGATATGTATTTAGATGTTCCCCTATTTGCCCTGGCATGTTTGTCTCAAGCATCTTCCCTCACCACCCTT
>RDPX01000449.1:424437-434962 GCA_003991215.1 Morbakka virulenta | reverse complement strand
ATACATACATACATACATACATACATACATGCACACATAACAAACATACATACACATACAATTTGTATGTGTATGTATGTTTCACCAGACATTGACAATATTATTCTAATGATATTGTCAGTTGCCTTGTAGATGCCATGCAAAACACTTAAAGTAGCGACCAAAGAGCGGTTGTTGTTGTTTTTACTTATTAAATATATGCTCTGTGAAACAGGATTGTCAAGATGGAAAGTGTAGTCTTTCGACTCTTTCCTCCTTACTATATATATGTAGTAAGGAGAAAAGAGACGAGACAAAAGACTACACTTTCCATCTTGATAACATATATATATATATATATAACTTGCATTAAAATTCTGGTTACGGTTTTGTAGTTTGTTGAAAGGCTACCTAGGGATTACTTATGATTATCGTTTTTGCATATTGAAAGAAAACGTATTGCCGAATAGTCTATTATCCTTGCAGTTACAGTGGGCATTTTTAAATCAAAACGTGAAAAAACCCACTTGCAATATTTTCATCATCCGAAACTTTATTGTAATATCAGCAATGACATTTGGGATCATCTATCTGAGACAGCATATGAAACATTACCAAACGATGGGATTTTCTAGAGTTCGGCTCATTTTATGGGAAGCTATCAACATAGCAATTTACGGTTTGCACTAAATACAAATGTGTATATGTATTATTTTTCGTTTGTGTATTGTTGATTTTTTTCTCGTTCGCCAGATGATAGCTCTGATATTTTTGTATTATTGAGCACAGTCGATAGCTAATAATTACTTCGATACTGGTAAATATATAATCATAAAAAATCATTTGACTCCAAAACATAAATATCGACTGACTTAGATATTGACTTGAATATCTATTGACCGTTCGATTTGATTTGATTTATTGATGTTTCAATACATTTATTATCTGATAACTGGTTCATATTACCGTTATTGTCTACAGACGTTTTGATATTAACTATCCACTTTTATGTGGATAATTATGTAGTATATGACCTATAGATATTGTTTATGTTCTTACTGACGTTTCGCTACTACAATTATCTGTTGATCTTTCAATATAATATTTATTATTTATTATGATATGACATAATTACATTTTATTTTCATCGGGATCAATAAAGATAACATGGAACCGTTAATACCTTTGTGCATGTTATATTGCAGTTCACTATGAATTTACTGAACAGCACGTATTTCCTGATGACGTGTTTTGAGGTCAGGATTTTAAAGCTGTTAACTTTTAATATCAAGTCAGATATAATTATAGTAAACACCAAATATCGTAAATCCTATACAATATCATACCAAATGTATAAGATAGCCATCACTTGTGGTGTCCCATTGAGCACCGGTTATTCCTTGCTACAATGTGGGGGAAAAAATAGAAAGAAAAATGGGTTCATCTAATTATACGATGCCAGTTAAATTTTAATTGGGCATTACTGCCTTTTAGCCGTAGTATTATCGAAAAGAATGGAAAACTATAAAAACTCATATTTTGTCACGAACCAAAAGAGTACTTTTGTTCGTTATGACGCTTCAATATTAAGGTCTTCCAAATGACTTAAATACCCAATGCATATCTAAAAGTGAAAAAATAAATAAAAATATTTTCCCCAAAAGACCTACGCATGCTTTCATTTCTGTTGAAACAACTGGAAACGTCTATTCAAATCTACAGGCTTTTAGTAGCTGTTTATCTCCTTTCGAATTTGCGAATTGTGAGTTCGAAACCTCTTGCTATGTGTACAACAATTGTGGCATTGTTCTACATTGTATACATAGATGTATGTGTGTATATCACCCAAATTTCTGTTGAAACAACTGACAACCTTTATTCAAATCCACAGGCTTTCAGTAGCTGTTTATCCCCTTTCGAATTTGCGAATTGTGACTTCGAAACCTCTTGCTATGTGTGCAACAATTGTGGCATTGTTCTACATTGTAATACATAGATGTATGTGTGTATATCACCCAAATTTCTGTTGAAACAACTGACAACCTTTATTCAAATCCACAGGCTTTCAGTAGCTGTTTATCCCCTTTCGAATTTGCGAATTGTGACTTCGAAACCTCTTGCTATGTGTGCAACAATTGTGGCATTGTTCTACATTGTAATACATAGATGTATGTGTGTATATCACCCAAATTTCTGTTGAAACAACTGACAACCTTTATTCAAATCCACAGGCTTTCAGTAGCTGTTTATCCCCTTTCGAATTTGCGAATTGTGACTTCGAAACCTCTTGCTATGTGTGCAACAATTGTGGCATTGTTCTACATTGTAATACATAGATGTATGTGTGTATATCACCCAAATTTCTGTTGAAACAACTGATAACGTTTACTCAAATCCATAGGCTTTCAGTAGCTGTTTATCCCTTTTCGAATTTGCGAATTGTGAGTTCGAAACCTCTTGCTATGTGTGCAACAATTGTGGCATTGTTCTACATTGTAATACATAGATGTATGTGTGTATATCACCCAAATTTCTGTTGAAACAACTGACAACCTTTATTCAAATCCACAGGCTTTCAGTAGCTGTTTATCCCCTTTCGAATTTGCGAATTGTGACTTCGAAACCTCTTGCTATGTGTGCAACAATTGTGGCATTGTTCTACATTGTAATACATAGATGTATGTGTGTATATCACCCAAATTTCTGTTGAAACAACTGACAACCTTTATTCAAATCCACAGGCTTTCAGTAGCTGTTTATCCCCTTTCGAATTTGCGAATTGTGACTTCGAAACCTCTTGCTATGTGTGCAACAATTGTGGCATTGTTCTACATTGTAATACATAGATGTATGTGTGTATATCACCCAAATTTCTGTTGAAACAACTGATAACGTTTACTCAAATCCATAGGCTTTCAGTAGCTGTTTATCCCTTTTCGAATTTGCGAATTGTGAGTTCGAAACCTCTTGCTATGTGTGCAACAATTGTGGCATTGTTCTACATTGTAATACATAGATGTATGTGTGTATATCACCCAAATTTCTGTTGAAACAACTGACAACCTTTATTCAAATCCACAGGCTTTCAGTAGCTGTTTATCCCCTTTCGAATTTGCGAATTGTGACTTCGAAACCTCTTGCTATGTGTACAACAATTGTGGCATTGTTCTACATTGTAATACATAGATGTATGTGTGTATATCACCCAAATCGGTGATATGCCAAATCTGTGCATTTATTCCATCACGGCTCCAAAATACTTGGTTGATGTTCAGAGGTTTATTCAAAGTTAACAGGGAGAGAAGGCTTTTCAAGTATGGTTGGCAACGCTTATAGCGCTTATGTAACCGTAGGAAAAACTGGTTTCTGGCGAGAGAAAACCAGTTAACGTGTAATTCCTTGGTCAACCAGCCTTTGACCCCAGCTTTCTCTGTTATGATTGCCAAGAGCTCAGGTCTATTTCAAGCAAAGGAATAAGAACGCTGGGCTTCTTCCAGTAATCAGTTGGGCTCTTTTTTCAAGATGTGATCTGACGTAATAAGGGATGGTCAATATCCTTGGGAGAGAATACGGGGTCGTGTTGTCATGTATAAAAGACGGAGCCAGAAAGAAAGCCCTGAGAGGCTTTTCTGATTAACATGTGTATAACGTCGAGGTTATTGTAATACTGTGAGCAAGGAAATGTGTGTCCTTATACCTATATCTGTCGAGTGACATTGAGGCCCTCTCTTAGGATATGCTACAGGAGCCAAAAAGATACTTGATTCATTACTGGTTTACAAGAGAAGATATAGAATTTAGTTCGTCTCCCCGTTTCATTTTCCTGCTATATGAATAATGTCGATTCTATCAATAGAAGATCACTTTTCTGGTCCCTACACAATGTGGCTCGTCTTGTATTATTAGAGGTCTTCGCTCCAACCTTCCATTATTGCTCTTTCCAAATTTTCTTGCACTTTTTCACGATAATCTTAATGGTTTGTAAGCAACAGCTAGCTTAGCGTAGATATCTGTTGATATCTTCTCCGAAGGTTGCGAGCCTACGAATGACTGGATCTATAGCACTAGTCTACAAATTCTCTTTATGCTTCAGGGCTCAAATAACACTTCTTACATGATTTTTTGCGCTTAAATTTGGAGCTTAGGTCTAGTGTTACACATGTTCAGCTTCTTATAATTTACAATGAAAGAATGATGAATCAAAAACAGCACTTACTGCATATTTATTTCACAAGTTGTTTCTTGGTTTCCAGCTTGCAATAAAGTCTTGGTGACTCACTTGTATCTGACGAGCAGTAGACTCTGACGTCGCTTTTCACGGGCAGATCGTGGTGAAACTGCAATCCATTTTTACCCCTCATCTACCCACACCCACACCCAACAATTGAAAAAATCCAAGTGCGACTTACAGAGACATACCTTAACGGACAAATCAGAGCCAAATTTTCGAAACGAAAACAATATGTTTTGCACATGAACTTGATAATTTTCATATTTATGATTTCTCAAGAAGTTTTAAGTGACCAGTAAAAATTATTCTGTGTTTTCTTTCCTTTTCAAAAAACAATGCCATCAAATTAATCATCATTACAGAGAACACAAATCGAAAGGGAAATACATCTTCCTTTACTTTTGCTTCGCTTAGTTTCGGAAACGTCCTTTCAAAGCCTGTCCTTTTTCATTTATAACTGACAAAATTCTTAATCGACTCCAGATTTAACGTGTAATGATTCCAACAAAATCTCGCCATCTACAAGAGGAATATTTTCAAAGTTTTTTGTTCCAGTTTCTGGGTTCCCTTACCTTTCTCAAACTTGCCTTTTGTAGCGAAAATTCTTGGCACGACTGTTCCATTCACACAAAGAAGTACAGAATTTTCTGTAACCTGACTGTAGTTCCATCACCAAAACAACCATCTACATAATACTCTTATTTACTGCAATTTATACTTCAAAAGTTCTCTTTGGACCTTGCTTGTTTTTTTTACATCAACTGAATGCCCAACTGGGTTTTATGGTGACTCATTTCCCATAGAATGCAAAAGTGGTTTAAGGCTAAACTTATTATGACTCAATGAATAGCATCCAGTGTTGGGGTTTTTGTTCAGTGCACAAGACAAATGTATGACCGTCTACATTGTTACATGCAACTAGGCAACTTTTCATTAAAAACGGATGAAAATCCCAATTATAATTCTTAAATATCCACACTTCCACATCACAAGCAAGCGAATTCCACAGCGTAAGCCTCGTGCATAGCAATCCAACATTTCCTTTGGCACTTCCAAAGTCTACGACGTCAATTCCTTTTCTTAGTGGTTCCACAAGACTAGAGTTTATGAACCGGTAATCCCGGTTTTACCGAAACCGGTAAACCGCCAATATTTTCCTAACTGCTGTCACCGGTAATTGAGCTTCTAAAAACCGGGGTTTTTTTGGTATGTAGAAAACACCAAACTGTATGGCAACGCTGAGTTTCTCTCAGCTCAGAGTCAGTTTCTGCCTCTAATAATGTATTATTGTAATGCAAGCTCAAGCTGAGCTTGCATAACGCATGAGCCGAACTGACAGCATTACTAACGGAAGTTGTTTTGCCCGAGTTTGTAATCATGGTAATCATGGAGTTTGTGGAGTTTCAAAGTGACTCTCCTGTGTGGACTTCTTGCGGCGCAAAAAAGGGTCAAATAGTGGCCTGAGATTACATCTCAAAACAAAGCTGTTCACATTGAACAGGGAAGCATCAAAACCTTTATTACCACTAAATGCAGCACTGAACAAGTTGTTGCTGAACTGACAGCTTGTGATAGAGTCAGTTTCAGTACACTGGCAACAAGCACAAGGATCCAAAATGCTTTGCAAAGTCAAGGTTACAAGCTATGCTTAGCAAAGTCAAGGTTACAAGCTACCCAAGAGACCAGGAGATGTTGGAAATCTGGCTATTTCTCATCATCAGACCAAGAAGGAGGAAATAAAACACCAACTAGAGGACCTACAAAAAAGGGGGGAAAGATTTAGTCTCACGTTAGATGAGTACACTGCCCTCAGCAACAAGAGATATGTGAATATTAACATCAACATCTAGAGCTCTGGAGTTTTCAACCTTGGAATGGTTGTAATACAAATAAGCATGCCTGTGGAAACAGCTGTTGAGCTAGTCAAGGAAAGGCTTTTAGCCTTTGGTGTTTTCATGGACTCTGATGTGGTGGCAGTCAAGACAGATGGAGCTCGAATAATGGTAAAATTTGGCAGGCTGACCATGCTCATCCATCAACTCTGGTTTTCCCACGGCAATCATCTTGCTGCGTGTTACTATCTCTACGAAAAGAAAGAAGATGACAGTGAGTCTGAGGAAGAAGACGCAGAAGAGGAAGAGGAGGAAGGCATGGAAACCATAGAGACTGAAGAAGATGCAACCCAGAGAAGTGGCCAGTGATTAGTAGCATTGTGGAGAGACCACCTTCTAGTGGTCAAGAAAGTGAGAAAAATTGCCATGCAGTTCAAGAGATCACCAATCAAAACTGAAATCTTACAGAAATACGTCCGAACAGAGTTTCAAAAGGAAATCAATCTCATTCTGGACTGCAGAACTAAGTGGAACTCAATGTACCAGATCATAATCCGTTTTCTCAAGCTTGAAAAGCCTGTCAAACTGGCACTGATCGAGTTTCAGGATGAGCTAGACTTAGATGTCAGTGAATTCTCCTAGCATAAAGATGTTTCAGCTGTCCTTAAGCTTCTGAACTGTGCTGTTGAAGTTCTGTGCCACAGGGTCACCAACATCTTGAAAAGTGAAAGAATTCATGACTTCACCCTAAAGAAGCTTTCTCAGCTCAACTTGGCAGGTTCCAATGAGATGAAAGATGCTCCAGAAGAGAGGGTATGCCAACGAAAAAATGCAAGTCCTGCTCATCTGATGGAGTACCTCAATGATCCTGACTACTTTACACACAGCAACTGTCCAACATCAAAGAAACAAGAGGCACTTTCTCTTGCAACGCAGCTTCACGAGAGATTGCTGCCAAGCACAGAAAAAGGAGACCCTGGGGAAGATGCCGAGAGAGGTGAAGAGGTCAAGAGAACTCTTTCCCTAGCAGATGAGTTGGAACTGACCATTGACAGTGTGGAGAAGAGAAAGGAGAATCTCCAGATTACAAAAGAAGCCTATCTAAAGAGTTCAGAGCATATGAGGGCACTAAGAATCTAACATCAAGCCTTGAGCTGCTCTTTTAAGGCCTGAAAACAGTACAGTCATATTCAGTAAAATCTAAAAGAGCTTTCAGTGCCTGTGGGTTGTTCATCACAAAGCTCAGAAGTCGACTGAATGAAAATTCTATAGATGCATTGTGTTTTCTTCGGAATATTTACAAGAAGAAGTAGTCTTTCTTTGTAAGAGTACTTTGTCAGAATAAATAGAGAATATTTTCAGCTATAATCCACTATATATCGTGTCTGCTTTTACTTAGAATTTTTTTTGCCTTTACCAAAAAAACCCGGTTTTACCGGAGGCTCTTTACCGCTGATTTACCGAAACTGGTAAAAGTTTTAGAATACAAAATCGCAATTACCTACACAAGACAAAACTAGCAGTCAATTCAATGATTATTTGGTTCACGCCAAACTATTGATACTGCAAACATAACTGGTTTTCTTTGCAACCACTGGCGAAAGCTTTTGACACGGATATTACAAAATACATGAGGAGTCCGAACTTTTGTTCTTATCACCAATTTTCTACCCAAAATAAACATATCCCTTCAAAAGAAAATTTGGTATTATTCTTATTTATGTCGTGTAGATTATTATTATTATATCTTTAGATTTAAATGCTGTATGCTGTATGGCATTTGGATTAAAAGCTAGGGTTTCATATGATCCCCAAAAGTACCGTAATTACTATACTCGTAGTCTTAACCAATCATGAAATAAGTATTACCTCTTCAAGAGCCTCAATCAACTTTTCGAATGTGACGTCTCCAAACAGAAGCCTTGTTGGTTGCCTGAAAATTTAAATAAAAATGAATGTTGCCATATCTCTATGCAGCCATCCGCAGCTTCAGTTCTTTACTTATAGTACGTGTCTGAGGTGACAACGATCTAAACAAAAACTATTATTTTAGCTGTATTTAACTAATCTATTTAACAATTCAAAAAGGAACGCTCTATCCTAGGATGTGCTTAAAAAACAAAAAGTTTAAGTCTGTAGAATTCATCCACGAGACATCCAATTATATATATAAAAAAAACCATAGCGACAAAACACACTGTTTCAATCAATGGAATCTTATCAATGATGCATTTATCACCGACGTACAGAGAACAACTATTAGATGGCATCGAACGTCTAGAATCTGCGTCCCCTCTTCCAACACAACTATCACGAGACCAGTTTATCTCTAGACTCTACGTCAATGATGAACAAAATGCTGTTTTCAACGATTCTTTTCAAATTTTACGAGATTTCTTAAACGAAATTGTTTTAGGAGCGAGTGCAGGGGCGGGTCTAGTGGTTACAATGGTACGAGTAGTTGCTTTAATGGAGAGCAAAGTCATCGCAGTGGCAAATGCAATGTACGAGACATAATAAATAGCACGAGTAATGCAATTTACCTTTTTATTCCTTTCAATTCCGATTGATCTACAACGGTTCTCATTGCTACTCTGATCGTTTATTTGTTTTGTACGGTGCTTATATCAATATAACAGAATGACTTAAAAGTAGCTATGTCGTTACGGTCAGTGTAGCGCCATTAAAACTAAGGAGTCTGGACTCGAATTACGTATGAGAAAAGACTTCAACATATCGGAGCTTTTGATTGGAGTCTCTAAGAATAGAGCTTGTCGAATATTTTTTACTGCTGGTACAAGAAAGTATAAGACAACGTTTAATCCATTACTTCTTTATCGGAATGAGTCACAAAGGTCATATGACCATGTAAATTCCTACTGCAGCAACCAAGGCTCTTGATAGGCACACCAAAGGTACAACAAAATAAATTAATATCAACATATTAATTTATCTCTGGTTCCCGACGTCCATGCAAGTTAAGAAAACATTTCCTTTACATATAATTCCAAGTGCGGAACATTAAAACAGAAATTAAAAAACAGAAGTTATACCAGGTTTTTTTCAAAAAAATTACAAATACAGGAAGCAATGAAGAAAAAGATTATCGATTTGCAGAGAAAGTTGTCTAAAGTCCGTAGCGAAATTTTGAAAGCGAAGTGGTTCATTCTGGGTGGTCGTTGGTCGGACTAACAATATTTGTTATGTTGAAGTCTGCATTTTTATTGCGTCATTGCATGAAGATCCACAGAGTTTTTCGATGTTGTAGTAACAGCAAGCGCTCGTTATGGGCTCGCCATAAATAATAGAAAAATAAAGGTAATGTTGACCAAAATGACACAAGAACCCAACTTCAAATTCAAACTGGGGAGTATAGCTATAGAGCAGGTTTCACATTTTGTCTACTTTGGTTTACTGGTTAAGGAGAGCGCTGATCTAGGGGAAACTATTTGATGAAGAAAAAATCCTGACAATAGATGCTTTCAGTAAGAAATCAAACGTTTTCAATTACAGAAAGCTTTCCATCAAGATCAAAACCCTTTATTGAAAACAAATATTTGGTCAGTACTCTTTTATGAAATGTCGCATTCTGCGAATTTTATATGTTGTCTGAATCACCAGCGAGAAGCCATGAGATGAGTCCAGCAAAAAAGGGAACTGCTGGACACAGTAGAAGAGAGTACCAACTCAAAATTCTTGGACAGTACAGAGAGAAGGAAAACCTCAAAGATCTCTGTTTAAGTGGCGAAGATATGGTAGAAAACCAAGGTGCCAAAGAACAATGTTCCTGAAAAATTTTCTCTAAATTCTAGGTCATACAAACATTTTACAATGTCGCACGAAAGCAAAAAACGTGAAAAGCGATGTGCAAACATGGTTTGCTAGATGTTTCCAAAGAAGCTGTGACACCTTTAGAGGAGACGAGCAATTCAAAAACAGTTTTAAATTTCAAGTTCTCTATGTCCGAGAAGGAAAGCTGGACTTGTGACGCATGAATCAAGACATTTAAATGCTCCCAACGAAGGCTAATTGCTTCGACTTGGTCTCTGTTCCCTTTCCTTCCTCCCAAAAAGTTAAATTCAATGGGTCGCCGTCTCTTTCCACCATGAAGTGCACTTTAACTCATTAAGTACAAGGTGTTATATGCTAAGACAGTGATTCTCTAGTTTTCGATTACTTAGTCAGCAAATATGAAAAAATTATTTTTAAATTGTTAAAATTAGTTACAATAAGGGCACCCCAGAAACACAAATATTTTCCCCCATAAAAGCACTAGCTTCTAAATTTATGTGCATTGCGTAAAACACTGTTTGTGATCATGTAGAGTGTGCAATCAGAGTTTCAAAATGCAATAGAATGTGCTCATTCACGTCAATGTTCAGCTGTAACGTGTCTACAAGTCAACAGGAAAGTACAAAATGGATCATACAACTATTCTCCTTTCTCTCTCTCTCTCTCTCTCTCTCTCTCTCTCTCTCTCTCT
>RDPX01000449.1:380047-399881 GCA_003991215.1 Morbakka virulenta | reverse complement strand
GGTACTGGCTCAGAAGGAGTACAAGAGGCGACATGATAGGATGGGATTGAGAATATATTGGGAGCTGTGCAAGAAGTATGGGTTGAAATGTGCGGGGAAATGGTTTGAAGAGGTGCCTGACAAAGTTAGAAAGAGTGAAGATGGTAGGTTTGAAGTTTGGTGGGATAGATCAGTGGAGACAATGCAACAGGTGGAATCTAATCGTCCGGATGTTGTTGTTGTTGACCGCACTAAGAAGAGATGGCTGGTTGTAGATTTTGCTGTGCCTTCCGATCGAAATGTGACAGCTAAAGAAGAAGAAAAGATCACTAAGTATTCTCCCTTGGCCCAACAAATCCGAAAGTTACATAGTGTATGTACCAGCGTTGTCCCAATCGTCGTGGGAAGCTTAGGAGTGGTGACGAAGCGCTTGGAGCGCAGTTTGAAAGAGTTGGGCATCCCTGATGTCTTGGGTGGACTCCAAACATCTACCATCATTGGAACTACCAACATATTGAGGAAGGTGCTTAACCTCTAAAGCTACTGGTCGGTAGCCGGGGTTAAGTTTTCTCGTCCGGCAGGTGAATACCATCTACCTGTGCGGGCTGTCATGCTGGACATGAACTTTGTTTATTATTATTATTATTATCATTATTAATATTATTTTATTATTATGAAAAAATTTTCTCTTTTAATTTCACGACCTAGGGTGACTGAAATAGGAAGTTTATTTTTTGTAAAAAGAGAGAAAAATAATAATAAAATATTGAGTTTGAAAAATCTATAAAGAAAGTATAAAATGGTATAAAGATATTATTCAGGACAATTCACGAACATCAACTACACAATGAATTACAAGACACAAATATATACAAAAAAAGGTGAGAAGGTGGTGAAGACGTCAATTTCTAGATAGTGAGCGCCCTTCGTGGTACATGCGCTGTGCTTTTTAATACTATTTTTTGAATTTCATGAAGAGAAGGGTTTACTGGAACTTTTCCAAGGTATTCACTAGTCCCTTTCTTGATTAGGGCCAAAGCACCTATCACTACAGGGACAGTTCTAGTTTTTAGGTGCCACATCTTTTTAATTTTAATTTCAAGATCCTTATATTTTGCAAGTTTTTCAAACACTCTGGCGGAGACATTTCTATCTGACGGTACGCTCATGTTTACGAGTAGGCAGGTGTTGTTCTTCCTTTTCAATATCAGGCCGGTTGGCCTGTATCGTGCGGTCAGTATGGATTGGGAAGTCCCAGAGAATCGTATAATCTTGTCCCTCTGTAACAGATTCGGGATGGTGTTCGTACCAGTTAGTGTTTATAGAAAAGTGGTTGCAGATTTTCCAATGCAGGTATTGTCCAACTCTGCCGTGCCTGTTTTTATACTCTCCTTGAGTTAGGGCAACCAGAGACAAGGTGGTCAATTGTTTCCATTATTTCTTCCCAAAATCTACATTTTGGATCTGCACCATTGTGCAAGACATTTTCCTGATAATTTCTTGTTAATAAGCTTTGATCCTGGGCGGCAAGAATAAAGCCTTTCGTTTCCGCTTTCAGCCCAGAGCTTCGGAGCCACTGATGGGTTGTAATGGTATCTACATCAGCATTATTGGCCCGAGCTGCGAACTATCCCTGGAGGGGCTTTTCTTGACACCGTGATTCGTGAAGTTCTTACCCTAAATTTTTAGCGTTTTTCTTTGCTTCACTAGCAATCTTTATCGGTGTTGTAAGACAATTTCAAGATTTAGTTTCCGAGAAAATGTTTGGGATTATTTGAAAACAGAGTGCAGTTTGTTTGCGTTTTCATACAAATTCACCAATTGGAGCTTCCAATCATCAGCATTGTCCAAGTACCGAGAAAGCCCTATAGTGAAAGTCTTATATGAAAGGTTCCCTATCCGTTATTTCTGTGTGTTTAACAATAGATAATTCCTCTATGATATCCACTTTCGTTAAAGCTAACTCTTCTTGACTGACATTGTTCACCAGCATTACAGTTTCAGCAATATCATTGTCTTCTTCACTATTAGTTCAAATTCCGCCAACTTCTTCCCTTTTAATACCTTGACTTTCTGCCAAACCTTCATCGCCATCCACGTTTTCAATATTCATATCTCTACCTTCAACAATTCTGTCATCAATCAATTCCCTCTTGTCTATTTTTACTTGCCCTTTAATCTGTGTCATTTCCATATCTGTCAATTTCTAACTTCGCATGATATATCTTCTTATATTCGCTAGTTTGTTTGCATCTAACATATCAAATTTGTCACTTTCACTATTGGGTTTACACCAAGTGATATAAGTATCTTCGGTAATGTTTCTTTGAGGTTTTTCCAAAGCGTAAAAAAAAGCAATATAAAGCTTCCTTATATTCTTCTCTGGTCCATCTTTTCCTCTTTTCCTTTTGATTACTTTTTTTGTCGTGCGCCCACTGGGCCAGGGTTGGGAACAATCCCGTCCTGGTGACCACATGGGTTGAGATTTTCAGAAGAATTTGACTCAGTTGCGGGCCTTTCGACCTCAGGCTGGTCTCGCCCCGGGAGATGTGTCCCTTGTTGACCCGTGCGACGGACGATGCGGTAAGTTTTACTTCTTGTTTTCATATAATTTCGAGGTGCATTTTAACCTTACTGCTGAGTATTCTGCACCATTTAACATCTGGTACTTCGAACACATCGCCGATCGTGAAGAGACTTAACTTCGCCGGAAGTCAACCCAGTATTTCTAGGCCTCGGAGTGGGCTAAGAGGTGCTACACCTTGCGCAAGGGTGACCTGGAGGTAGTTGTGGTAAAGGGTAACCTCATTCGCCCACGTCGAAACTCCACAACCGGATGCAGTTTATCGTCATACCCAGGGGTTGTTATCAAGGCACTAATTATTGTATTTACATTCATACAAACATACATATATATACATATATACATATATATATATATATACATAAACATATAGTTTTTAATTTTACTATAACATAAATTGATAAAAAGCGTATTTGTCAATCACAAAACTTTTCAAAAGTGACAGGAAATCAAAGCATATATTTCAGGGTAAAGGTTTCCCAATCGAAAAGTGTGCAATCAACTGGATGGAAATATCAAAGGAGGGTTATCTCCAATTAATATCAATAAGTAGTTACTTACCTCATTTGAAAGAGTGACCTTTTCAAATGGCCGATGTAGATGGATATCAATGACATCAAGTGGACGGTACGTTATTGTAGGGCAGTCCTATGCGAAAGGAAATATACTGTATAAAACTATAAAATGCACAACCTCCAGTAATTCACTTTTATTTAAAGCTTAGTCACCGTTTGCTTATCAGTAGGCTATTCATTTTATGATTTTTCGCTCGTGCAAATCTTTGGAACACCAGATGAACACAAAACATACCAAAGATCCTTTGATGGGTAACGAAAAAGCGGTCTTTATGCATAACCCAGAAAAGCAACCGTTGTACAATACCTAAAGCAAAGTCTGCAAACAGACCAACGGATAACACAACAAAGACATATTTCATTTCCTTTAACCAACTGATCTTAACCTATTACTGTTACTACTACTTACAGTCTACTCCTCCATCCCTATCCCATTGCCGACAAAGCTTCTTATCCTATATTCAAATCCATTGATATGTCTCTCGTCTCTCTCTTTCCTGTTGTCATCTCAAATTTTCATTTTCGTCTTAATGCTTTCTTTCCATAACCTGCATTCATTATAATATCACAATACCGGTGTTTCTTCTTCTCTTCTTCTTTTTCTTCTTCTTCTTCTTCTACTACTACTACATGCACTACTACTACTACTACTACTACTACTACTACTACTACTACTGCTACTACTACTACTACTTCTGCTACTGCTATATCTACTACTACTACTGCTACTAGTACTACATTACTACTACTACTGATACAACAAAAACTACTCCTCTATTACTACTGCTGCTACGTTCACTACTATAACTTTCATTACTACTACTACTTCTACTACTACTTCTTCCACTACTACTACTACTACTACTACTATTACTACTTTTACTACTACTATTACTACTACTACTATTACTACTACTACTACTACTACTACTACTACTACTACTAGGACTACTACTACTAACCTAACATTAAACATTACTAAAACTTCAATTACTATTTCTACTTCAACTAGTACTACTTTCACTATTACTACTACAATAACAACAGCCACAACTGATAACAAAGCCTCCCAAAGTCCAGCCCTACGTCCCCATAGTGGGAGGTGGAAACAGGTAATGCTGGCTAACAGGGCTCTGGTACAGCTGGTGGGCGAATTCCCCCGTCAGTGGATAAAACGGATTACAGAAACGCAAACAATCAACAACACTACCGGCAACCGTCGTCGAGGAGCGCCTCCAAGAGGAAATATGATGTCAGCTAGTAAAAGCCTTAGGGAAGCTAGAAGATGGAATCTTCTTTCGACAAGGAAGCCAATTAGATTCGTAACATGGAATGTGCGAACTATGTATAAAGGAGGAAAGAGTGGGAATGTAGCAAAGGAGATGAGGAGCTATAAATTGCAAGTGCTAGATCTATGTGAGACCAGGTGGACAAACTCTGAGGAAACCAGACTGAACACAGGGGAGACCTTGCTCTTTGTAGGTCATGAATAAAGACAATGTACCACACACGGAGGAAGTCGGAATCATGTTGTCAAGAGAAGCAGAACAAGCCCTTATGGGATGGGAGCCAATCAACTCAGGGATGCTGTTATGTCCCAACCAAAATCTGTTATGCCCCAACAAATGATAAAGATGTAGATGTTAAGGAGGAATTTTATTACAGGCTTCAGACAGTAGTAAATGGTGTCCATGAGAGAGAGATGGTTATCCTTATGGGGGATTTCAACGCAAAGATTGGACAGGACAACCACGGCTACACAGCAGTCATGGGGAGTCATGGGCAGGGTAACATGAAAGAGAACTGCCAGATGTTAGCAGACCTCTGCACTGAAAACAACCTGGTCATCGGTGGATCAGTCTTCCCTCACAAGCATGTCCACAAGATAACATGGGTGTCACCGGACGGAAATACTGAAAACCAGATTGACCATATTTGTGTAAGCAAAAAGTTCAGATGACCTCTCCTTGACGTTCGCAGTAAGAGAGGAGCAGATGCAGCTTCAGATCATCACCTGATGGAAGGAAAACAAAAAACTGAAGCTTAAAAGGTGCACTAAGGGTGAAATTCAACACATAGAAATTAAAGGAGCAGGTCCATGTGCAGCAAAACTGGGTGACTCTGAGAAATAGATTTAAGGCTCTGCAGGAAGTGGTTACAGACGAGGAAACTATAGAGGGATGCTGGAGCAGGGTCAAGGAGAACTGGAAGGCAATATGTGAAGAAGAACTGCGTAGAAGAAAGAAGCAACACAAACCGTGGATATCACAGGCAACTTTAGATAAGATGGATGAGCAGAAGAAGGTGAAGAATTCACTAAATAGTGCCTGGACAATAGCAACATAGGCGAGGCTTGAAGAAGAATGTCGACAAAAGCACCAAGAATTGAAACAGAGTGTAAGGCAGGACAAGAGGGATTTTGTTGACGACTTGGCAACCAGAGCAGAGACAGCAGCAGGACAGAGTAATATAAAGGAGTTATATGACATCACCAGAATCCTAGCAGAAAATAGGAGGGTTTCAGAGAAGCCAATAAAGGACAAGCATGGTGTCACTATAACAACATTGGAAGGCAGACAGACCGATGGAAAGAACACTTCAGTGAACTGCTGAACTGATCAGCACCCGAGGAGAGACAAATATCGCTCCGGCGGAAGAAATGTTGCAAATGCCACTACACAGCCCCACCAGGGCGGAAATCATGAAGGCCATCATGTCACTGAAAAATGGCAAATCAGCAGGACCAGATAGGATCCCAGCTGAAGCACTGAAGGCAGATGTGGACACTTCAGCAGACGTGCTGCAGCCGCTGTTTGAACACACGTGGGAAGAAGAAGTACCTCAAGACTGGAAAGAAGGATATATAATGAAGTTACCAAAGAAGGGAAACCTGCGTCAGTGTAAGAATTATAGAGGAAAAATGTTGCTATCTGTGCCAGGGAAGGTCTTCAACAGAATTCTATTAGACAGAATGAAAACGGCTGTTGACAATTGGCTCAGAGATAAGCAGGCAGGTTACAGGAATGCAAGGTCTTGCTCTGACTTGATCGCCACTCTTAGGATCATCATAGAGCAGTCTCTTGAGTGGAACAGCTCACTGTATGTGAACGTTATAGACTTCGAAAAAGCTTTTGATAGTTAAGACAGACAGACACTATGGAGGTTGATTGCGCATTATGGGATTCCACAAAATACATAGCTATTATAAGGAACACCTACGAGGGTATGGCTTGCCAGGTCCTTCATAGAGGTACTGCAACAGAGAAATTCAGCATCAAGACTGGAGTTAGACAGGGATGTCTCCTCTATCCATTCCTCTTCCTTTTGGCAATTGACTGGATAATGAAGAAGTCAACAAAGGACAAAAGGTATGGGATTCAGTGGACCCTTTGGCGTCGGCTAGACGACCTAGATTTTGCGGATGACATTGCTCTACTATCAGACACCCATCAACAGATGCAAGATAAGACTTCAACCTTGGAAGCCAATGCATCAAAAGTTGGGCTGCGAATAAACAGGACAAGACAAAAATCATGGAAATAAATGCAAAGAAGGATGACAGCATTAGGTTAACAAACAAGGATATAGAAGAGGTTAGGTCATTTACTTATCTGGGAAGCATAGTGGATGGGACCGGCGGGGCCCAACAAGACATAAAGACAAGAATAGCCAAAGCAAGGACAGCGTTCAGCCTCCTCAACAAAGTGTGACGGTCAAGAGAGATAGCTACTAAAACAAAGCTCAGGATCTTCAACTCAAATGTGAAATCTGTACTGATTTATGGAACTAAAACTTGGCATACTACAAAGGTGACAGACAGACAAATTCAGTCATTCATCAACAGATGTCTCCGACGGATCGTGAAAATGTGGTGGCCAAATTGTTTTAACAATCAAGACCTATGGGAAAGAACAAGTCAGCTTCCTCCACCATTACAGATAAGGACAAGAAAATGGGCATGTATCGGGCATACTCTCAGGAAAGACGAGGGCAACATTACTCGGCAAGCCTTGCGATAGAACCCTCAAGGCAGACGGAAAAGAGGAAGACCTAGAGCCACCTTGCGTAAGAGTCTAGAACGGGAGATGAAAGAAAGCGGACATAGTTGGCACACCAACATGACCGCAGCCCAGGACAGGCATAGATGGAGGAAGATTGTTAGCGGCCTATGCTCCATGCCGGAGTTAACAGGCTTAAGTCAAGTAAGTCATTGATAACGAAAACCCCTAATTGACCATATTGATAACAAAAAAACCTAATTTACCACATTGATAAAAAAAATTAGCTTACCATATTTAAAACCAAAAAAACAAATTTACCACACAAATAACAAAAATAGCTTACCATATTGACAAAAAAACAAACTAATTTACTACATTGAAAACAAAAAAACGAATTTACCTTATTCATGACGCAAATATTAACTTAACACATAGGTCATAAGAAAATTTACTGACCACATTGAAAACAAAAAAAACTAACTTACCACATTGATAACAAGGTCGGTCCTTTGTAGCAGCAGCGGCGGGGGAAACGTATATTTTTCCGGCAGAAGAAGTTGCTTTGGCTTAAAATACCAGAAATAATACAAAGAAATGATAAAACCAAATACAGTACAAATTCCCCCACTTTTGAAAGTCTTGTAGGTCTGGTAGCAAACTTGACTTTGGTGAGAGACCTATACAATACTTTAATGCCTGTTTTTGCTAATCCAACTTTTATATAGAAAGGAAGGAATTGAGTTATGAAGTCCCCGGCAGAAGGTGAAGAGCAAGCCCAAGGAAAAGGTGGAAGGACATGATTTGTAGAGATATTGAAAATAATTTATCCGCACAAAATAAGAAACATCTTTTACTTTACAAACAAAACGTCTTTTTTCAAATGAACTTTTCCTTTAATAAATTTTACAAGCTCTTTAGTTCTTTTTCTTCTTATTAATTCGTACCTCTTTGCACTCCTTGTAATCCATTAGAGCGTTGGAAACAAGATATGGTAGCTTTGCATGAACTTCCACATTTGTTGACTTTTTTACCTTTATGATTTTCGAACGTTTTTGATTTTCGAATGCTAGAACTTTCGAATGTTTTATGAATGGCATGATTTGTGTTATAAGGACGATACGTCAGCCTTATTTGAACGAAAGAACTGTAAAAATGGCCACACAAACCAAGATGCAAAACTTTTTAAAGAGGTGACCAGTTTTAACAGTACCACTCAAACAAGCGAAAATCTCTGGCTTTCTAAAGCCTGTGGATGAAAGTGAAAAAGATGATGTTATTTATGTCGGAGGTAAGAAAAAAAACCTGGTACAATTCTTTATACCTTTTTGACTTTTCGTTGCTTTTCATATTGACTTTTATCACGAACTTGTTCATTCCTTTTTGTCTTTAGGGACTTAAACACTCCCATCTCCTCCAAAGAAACTTGCGAGAGGTAGACCGATAAAGCTTAACACATCAGAACAGCTTGAACAAATCATGATAAAGAATCACGACCTTTATGATATGGTGGATTTCTCAAAGCATTATGAGCAATTATTACAAATTCACTTCACGTCACTTACTGCACTGGTTCCAGACCTACCTTCCAAAACACGGAAATGTTTCATCCAAAAGAAGAAAGTAGAAATTCGTTTGCATTATTCTGTTAGTGGAAACTTTGCCGAAACTGCACGAGCTTTCGAAATCAATGAGTCAACAGTCCGAGGAATGGTCAGCAATATCCGCCCATTACCTGAAAATATCACGTTATCCAGTAAATGTAATCCTCCAGGAGCTGGTAGACCGCTATCCTATCCTTCTGAATTAGAGGATGAACTGCTAAAGTGGATTTTGGTTTTAAGAGATTTGCATTTTCCAGTTTTAGTAATGAGGTTTCGAGAAAAAGCAAAGCATGTGATTCAACCCCACAACCCATCATTCGTTGCCAGCAGGGGATGGGCTCAAAGGTTTTTTTCTCGACACAAATTGTCGCTTCGTACTAGTACTTCGATCAGCCAGAAACTCCCTAAGCAGTTGGAAAACATTCTTAGCAAATTTTACGAGGATGCTGCGCGTTTCATGCGTATTGGAAAGTATCCTTTGTCCCTGGCTGGTAACATGGATGAGACACCGGCGTTCTTTGACATGGTTCCAACAAAGTGCATTACACAAAAAGGTGAGAAAGAGTGTGTAGTTCGCTCTTCAGGAAGCGAGAAGAAACATCTGACGATCGTTCTGTCAGCTACAGGAGACGGGGAAATGCTTCCACCAATGGTAATCTTTAAAGGAAAGACTAATAAAACTATTCGCGATTTAAAAATTCCTCCTGGTTTTGTTATTAAGACGCAGAGCAACGCATGGATGGATGATGAATTTATGAAGGTCTGGGTGGAGGAAATTTGGTTGAAATATGTACGCGCTGAGTGTAAAAAGCTTGGTTTTCAAACTTCTTGTTATCATTTGATGCTTTCTCCGCTCATTTGACTGATGGAGTCAAAGCTCAATTATTGGAAAGTAATTCTGATATTCTGCAGGTACCAGCCGGGTGTACTTCAAAGTGCCAGCCGATGGATGTATGCCTAAACAAGCCTTTCAAAGCTGTTTTGAGAAAATGTTGGGCCCAGTACGGGCCAAGTGTTGTTGAAAGCTTTCCTGATTAAAATAGCAGTAACAACAAAATTCTGGTGCAAACTCGCCAGCAGATGGTTGACTGGGTCAAAGAGGGATACGACTATCTTGTGGAATAACTTGTTCCGACCCTGAAAGGGCTCGTAACGGAGAGTTTTTCCACAAAATGTATGGAAAAGGCTCAGGAAAGCCTTAATGCTGAGGATGATGAAGAAGATGATGATCCTTTTTCGTAGATGAATACTTCAATTTACATCGAAATATATATTTTCGCAAATAGAAACCACTGTCTATTCTGTTAAAATTTTCAGATCCGCGTTAATGCTTGAAATTTGTGATTGGCGTTAATAATTAGAGGCGATTAATTACAAACGTTCGGCCATTTCTGCCAACCCGCGTTAATTAGCATCCGCGTTAAATTAGAATAATTACGGTACACTGCAATAATACTTTTGATAACGTACCTTAAACTCTTTAACTAATTTGTTTGTCTGGCCGAAGTTCAGTCGAGGATCAATTGGGCAGTAACACGCCTAGAACAAATGGAGACTGGCATGCATAGTAATATTCTAAATAAAAAAACAAAAATAGAGAAAATGTCTAAGGTACACTACAATGTAAAATGCCTACACAGGTAAGGTTTTTGAACCACATATTGACCAAGTATTGGTGGAATTTCTGTAGAATCTAGGTCTTTCTCCTAACGTTCAGTGAGATTATGGGGATCTTTACACCAGGGGGTCTGCCTAGTAACGTGATAGGCCAAGATCTTGATACTACTCTTCAACCTTGTATGTCATCAATGAAAAATGGCCTTAGAACCTAGCCTCAATCGACTATCGTGCATCTAAGCTGATATATGGCAAAAATTCATCAAAACGAGTGACGTCAACGTATGGAAGAATGAAGAAGCAAGCCTGCAGCACTGTCCGTAAATGTATTACTGGAAACGCAGCAAATATGAACAGAGAATTAATCAATTTAGAATTAAAAGGCTGTTTCAGCAACACCAAAAGAAAGTATATCAGGAAATTATTGGAATGTCAAAATGCGAAGGGATAGCACAAGATGTAGAGGAAAGTGAACAGTTTTGGTTTAGTATTTGAGTGAACGAGGTACAACACAATAAGGATGCAGAATGGTTGAAGGAATTAAAAGATGAATGTGAGGAAACAAGACAGGATAACATAATGATAACATTACAAAGTCTGTAATGGTAACAGCACAGGCAAAGAAGATACCAAATTGGAAAGCACCTGGGCCTGCTGGGGTCCAAGGATACTGGATAAAAAAGTTGACATCGCTGCATGACAGGATTGCCAAACAAATGAATGAAATGATAAACAGCAGGTACCTACCTGAATGACAACGGGCAGAACAGTGTTGTGCCAGAAAGACCCGTACAAAGGAAATGTGGTTGATAACTATAGACCAATATCTTGCCTACCACTCATGTGGAAATTGATGACAGGAGTTATTGCTGATAGTGTATATAAGATGCTAGAAGAAAGTGATATTCTACCAACAGAACAAAAAGGATGCAGAAAAAAGAGCAGAGGAACGAAGGACCAACTTCTGATTGACAAGATGATCGTCGCTGATTGCAAAAAACGACAAAAGAACCTCGCCATGGCATGGGTGGATTATAAAAAAGCCTATGACATGGTACCCCACTCCTGGATAGTCGAATGTTTGAAAATGGCACAAGTACCACATAATGTGGCAAGTTTTCTTCAGCGATCAATGAGGAATTGGAAAACGGAATTGAAGTCATGTGGAGAGTTTCTCGGAACAGTCAACATTAAGAGAGGAATCTTTCAAGGAGACAGCCTCTCTCCACTTATTTTTTGTAATTTGTATGATGCCTTTGTCAAAAGTATTGCGCAAGGCTAAAGCAAGGTACAGGCTTGGAGACGTGAAAATCAACCATCTTTTATTCATGGATGATTTAAAGATGTTTACTAAGAACACGAATGACATTGATAGTCTTGTATCGACAGTGCAAATGATAAGCCAGGATATTGGAATGCAGTTTGGGGTAAAGAAGTGTGCCTTACTATCATAAAACGAGGGAAATTGGTCAAAAGTGAAGATGTAAGACTAAAAAATGGAGAAAGTATTGAGGAGGTTAGTGATGAAGGATACAAATACCTTGGTATTTTAGAGCTTGACAAGATAAAGGAGAAGGAAATGAAAGAATTATTCCGAAAGGAATACTTGCGACGATTCAATCTCACTATGAAATCAAAATTGAACGGTAGGAACAAAATGTTGGCAGCAAACACCTGGGCAGTGTCACTTATGAGATATAGAGCAGGCATACTTAGATGGACTAAGAATGAGCTTCAAGAGGTCGATAGAAAAACAAGAAAAGTTATGATAATAAACAAGGAACTTCATCCAAAGAGTGACGTTGCAAGGATACACGTTTCAAGAAAGAGAGGTGGCAGAGTTTTGATCAGTTGTGAGAACTGTGTAAAGGGAGAAAAAAATAACCTGAGTTGGTACATAACGAACAGCAGAGAGATTCTTTTGAGAAAAGTAGAAGTCAGTACAGTTAATACCGAGGAAGCAATGTAACCAAATGATCACAAAAAGTCTAAGCATGAGGAATGGAAACAGAAGGTGATGCATGGTCAGTTTGTGAGGAACAAGGAAGGAGTGAATTGGGATAAATCATGGCAATGGCTTGCATTTGAATTTGATTTGAAGGGATGTACAGAAGCACTGATACGCAGTGCTCCAGACCAAGCTTTAAGAACGAATTACACAAAGTTCCATATTGATACGAATGCTGATCCTCCACTGTGCAGAATGTGCGGAGAAAAAGGAGAAACTATTAGTCATCTGGTTAGTGAATAGGGAAAATTAGCTCAAAGGGAGGACAAAAAAATACATGACAATGTGGCACGATATGTTCATTGGCAACTTTGCAACAAAGGAGGCTTGGAAAGAGCTGAGAAATGGTATGAACAACAACCCGAAGCAGTAATTGAAAATGAGAATTTCAAGCTCTAATATGATTTCACCATTCAGTGATTTATTGAAGCAAGGCAGCCAGATATTGTGTTGGTAGATAAGAGGAACAAAAAAGTAAAAATAATCAATATTGCTGTGCCAGGAGATTCAAGAGTAGCAGAAAATGAACTTGAAAAGATTGAAAAGCACCAAATGTTGAGAGAAGAAATAGGTCAAGTATGGCAAATGAATAAAGTTACGGTGATACCCGTAGTAATTGGAGCTTTGGGAGTCGTTTCAGACAAGTTTGAAAGATACATGGAGAAGATGGGTGTGAAGATTGCCATGGCAATTATTCAGAAAACGGTACTACTTGAAACAGCGAGGATACTGCGAAAAGTCTTGTCTCTTTAGAGAAACAGGAGACGGAACTTTGAGACCCCTGGTGACTTGTTGTTACCCGCTCTCAAAGATAAAAGAACAAAAGAACTTTCCAGACAAACATGTCTGAGATTTACATTATTGATAATAATAATAATAATAATAATAATAATAATAATAATAATAATAATAATAATAATAATAACTCTCTAAAGGTATAATCATGAGAAATGCTCTAATGAGCTTTCCTTGTTAGTACCAGCACTGTTTTGCATCTTGTATAAATTGTATAAATCTTGTATAAATTGTATGATTTGTTAAAATAATGTGAGATGGCCAATTGCAGGATTATGTCGCCAGTTGTTGCCTTTTCTACAGGCACCATATACAAGATCTGCAAGGGTAAATAAATCACTATTTNCCAGACAAACATGTCTGAGATTTACATTATTGATAATAATAATAATAATAATAATAATAATAATAATAATAATAATAATAATAATAATAATAACTCTCTAAAGGTATAATCATGAGAAATGCTCTAATGAGCTTTCCTTGTTAGTACCAGCACTGTTTTGCATCTTGTATAAATTGTATAAATCTTGTATAAATTGTATGATTTGTTAAAATAATGTGAGATGGCCAATTGCAGGATTATGTCGCCAGTTGTTGCCTTTTCTACAGGCAACCATATACAAGATCTGCAAGGGTAAAAAAAATCACTATTTGACGGGATAATCCTCTCAAGTCATGCTTAAATACACATAGTCAAAAAAAACTCCAAAAGGGAAATACTCACGAAGGAAAAAAAGAGTATAACTTTAAGGGATGCATAGTCACCGGCAGAAAAAATGTTACCACTTTTCATCCCTGCAACATCGTAGTCAAGTCAGTTCTACCAAAAATCATTAAGGAAATAAATATCGTATATTTCGGAAGATAATCCGCAGGTCGTACACCGATTAGTTTTGTGATCTACTGCGGGTTGCAGGGTGATGCAAGTTTAGGATGACAAAAATTTGGGGGATACACCTCACAATGCTTTTACTTTCTTTGCTTCCTGTGATTATATTTTTAACGCTTTAAGGAATAACTAAATTCAAAGTGTTTTTCTCCCTCCAAGCTATGTGGTCAGGAAATCTTGACGCACCCGTTCCGACGCTTTTATGTGGGTAATAATAGCCGATTATGAACACTGTAAGTATTATGAGAGTGCTGGCTGAGTGATGAATTAAAACAGGTTGTATCATGTTTAGTGGTACTGCGAGTTAGCTGGCTATCTACCTGAACAAAAAATAGCTGGTTTGATGTAGATAGACAGACATTTATATATATATATATATATATATATATATATATATATATAGAGAGAGAGAGAGAGAGAGAGAGAGATAGATGGATGGATAGATATATAGGTAGATAGATAGATATATAGGTAGATAGATAGATAGATAGATAGATAGATAGATAGATAGATACATACATACATACATACATACATACATACATACATACATACATACATACATACATAGGTAGATAGGTAGATAACGACATAAAAATGAAGTGCTCATTAAAAGAATACATGCTGACTGACCGTCTAAAATTACCTTCATTGCCAAGGGCTGGAAAGGTGCCAGTGCTTCCAAATACGGGAAATCTGGCTCTGAAACATAACATAGCATTTCATTAAAAGCAGAGAGTAAAAATTTGCAAAATAAATATTTCACCTTTCTTTCCTTAAAAAAGAAAAGGACAAATTAAAAGGTTTCCACAACCTTAAAGTATTTCCGGTCTAACAATTGCTAACATTGTAATAAAACTCGTTCAGAGTTGCTATAGGTGACTCATTCTGTTTCAGAAGTGGATCAGTACACCCCTATACTACATGTTGTGTTAAAAATAGACATATCTTCAAACATTTGACATAACCTATTACTTACAAGCTCCCCTGTCTATTCAATTAATCCTCTTATGATGTTAGATAAGACAGCAGTTAATGTATATTTCTTCTCTCCTATTTCGCTTTTGTTTTGGCCCTTTCTTCAACTAAGAGTGACGAGCCTTCACAAGCCTTCTCTACATAAGTTTATGTCCCTGAAGCCAAATAAAATATTCTGACTCTAATAATATCCTAGTTACAAAATTCTAGTTTGTTCCACTTTCTTACTTTAGTCTAAACACTTACTCCTTACCTAAACATTAATGTTCTGGACTCTTACTTTTCACTTTCGCTTGGTGAAATGTGTTATGACTATTTACTGTTGTACTCTGTCATGCTATGCTATGCTATCCAATACTATACTATACAACACTATGCTATACTGGGTCTTTATTGATGGTATCCCTGGTTAAAAATGGGTCCATATTTATTTTTCACAGATTTACATCTATGACAGACCCTAAAGGAAGCAACAGATCAAGAGTAAGAGGGGCAGAAAGCACGCAAGACAATATAAAATGCAAGGCATACGGATCGCCCACCAGGTATCTCTATGGGAATCCTCTTGGGTTGGTCTGCAGCCAATGCTCAAGCCTCTCGAGACCACCTGCCCCGCATGGTTGGCCCTAGAGCCAAAGACACCACCAAGAAGAAACCAGAGCTCTACACTTGATCTTAATCAAAAGGCAGCGAAGCGACTATGCTATACTGTACTGTATTATGCTATACTTTACTGTACTATGCCATAAACTATACTATACCATACTATACTATACTATACACTATGTTATACTATATACTATACTATACTATAATATACTGTACAGTACTATACTATACTATGTATTATTTGTGACACAACATTGTTCCTTACACATTTTTTCCATTTCTTTAACAGTCTTACTTAAAATACGTAATTAAAAATTCGAAATTATTACAAAATCATTACGTCCAGTAAAAATATTAACAATATATCATTACAATGAGTTTAATCCCAACAACTCAATCACGTTGAACTGAGTACTGTAGCTGACAAGGGGTAATATTTACGTCTACATCAATGTACTACACACTGGCATAAATTTTTTTTGAGATAAAAGTACTAACGATTGTTTTTTTCCAAGACCCAGTCACCTTAAATTTTAATAACCCCTGTCAAAATACTTACTTCCATCTATTGCTGAAGTATCAACATGGTTATAAAACTAAAAATCACCAGAGAAAGTACCAATGTAGAGCCAGACACTTACAAATAAAGAGTTTTACCTATGAAAATAAGAGTGTTCCCTGGCGAGTTGCCCCACATATCAATAAAGTGAACAACATCTCCAAATCGTAATGATGGATGGCCTGTGAAGACAATACATGGCGTCTTGAAACTACTGCTTAATCCATCTGAAATAAAAGGAAAGTTTAATCTAAAAAGAATGACAAAAAAAGGTACACATGAACAAGGAAGGTCAAAATAATGGGTCGAATTATCTAGCCTGTTTAATAATTAGTAATATCATTGCATTCGAAATTGGAGGTATTTATTTGTGCAAACATAAACTATGGATAAAAACACTGGATTCCTCTCTCAATGTCCTCTATCTGTCTGTCTGTCTGTCTGTCTCTCTCTCTCTTTCTCTCTCTCTCTCTCTCTCTCTCTCTCTCTCTTTCTCTATACATATATATATATATCTATATATGTATATATATGTATATATATATGTATATTTATACCCTGAGATTAAACGTTTACCTTGTTGGTATAGTGGTATAGTTTAAAAATCAAAGTGAATTGTAAGGTAAGTCCTATCAACATATGAACAAGGTAAAACAGCAGTTTCGTACCCTTCAAAAAACCAGCACTCGTACTATATAACGTCACCTCACTTTCCACCTGTTCCATCACAATTATCTTTAAATAGGAATAGAAATTAGAGGGAAAAAAGAAACCAATCTGAAGAAAATGAAGGACATACCCTGAAGGTTTGAAAAATGCTTCAGTCTACCATTTTTAACCAACTGGAACAAAAAATATTTTAGAACAGGTAATCAAAAAATGCAAAATATCCATGCGTAACATACCAAGTTTAGCTTTTCTTCATTTACCGTTATTTATATTGTAAACCTTAGCGAACTTTCATAATTAAAAAAGGAATCTTTTCATTGGCTAGAAAAAGACGTAATAATTACGAAAAAGGATTGAGAACGTTAAGAAAACTTGATTATTTATGTCACACATTTATATAAAACAATACACATAACCACGTACCTTACAAAAATAATACACGAAAAACATACATAACGCATCCATACATATATGCATAATGTGTGAAAACAAACATACATACATACATACATACATACATGCATACATACATACATACACACATACATATATACATACATACTGTACATACATACATACATACATGCATACACACATACATGCATGATGATTGCTCCGTCTTGTCAGATGAGTGCCATTCCTTCATTTCTACCTTCTACCTGCTCTTTCCACCCATGTAGTCAGTCTTAAGTGGCTCTTGAGACCTGCAAGCNACTGGAACAAAAAATATTTTAGAACAGGTAATCAAAAAATGCAAAATATCCATGCGTAACATACCAAGTTTAGCTTTTCTTCATTTACCGTTATTTATATTGTAAACCTTAGCGAACTTTCATAATTAAAAAAGGAATCTTTTCATTGGCTAGAAAAAGACGTAATAATTACGAAAAAGGATTGAGAACGTTAAGAAAACTTGATTATTTATGTCACACATTTATATAAAACAATACACATAACCACGTACCTTACAAAAATAATACACGAAAAACATACATAACGCATCCATACATATATGCATAATGTGTGAAAACAAACATACATACATACATACATACATACATGCATACATACATACATACACACATACATATATACATACATACTGTACATACATACATACATACATGCATACACACATACATGCATGATGATTGCTCCGTCTTGTCAGATGAGTGCCATTCCTTCATTTCTACCTTCTACCTGCTCTTTCCACCCATGTAGTCAGTCTTAAGTGGCTCTTGAGACCTGCAAGCAACTTGCACGGTTTGTGGCAGATGTGGCATTCCAAGTGATCCCTCGGGATAGCAACAGTGAGGTATTCATCTTCATGAATCATGAGGTGTCGCTTGAGTCCACCGGTCGATTTGCAGATTTTGGGGCAGGATGAACATGAGTAAATGAAAGATTCAGAAGTAGCATCAGTAAGGGGCACAATAGAAATGACTCTGGGTCTAGTGGTCTGATGAGTCTTCTGATGATTCACCAGTCCTGCCTAAGACAACAAAGACCGACCACATTTTGCAAGGCCAAAGAAGGCCACAATTAACTGGTAAAGGCTCTTGCTTCCTGCAGATTTTGCTCAGTTTAGCACGAGAAACTCTGCTATCCTCATACAACTTAACACCTTGAAAGATGGAGAGAGCCATCATTTGAGAGAGGTCTGCCCAGATAAACAAAATGCTTGACAAGCATCATTTCAAGCCTTTTCCCATTAACAAAAATGTCAGGCTCATATAAAGCTCATCAGGTGAAGGAGTATACATTACCTTAGTTTTATCAATGCTGATTGTCAACCAAAACGAGTACATGCATCAGCAAAGCGATCCAAAACACACTACATGTCACCAGGAGAATGAGCAACAAGACAGTCATCATCAGCATACAGGAGCTCTTTAACTAAACTTTTATGCAGAAGAGTCTCCGCTTGGAATCTCCTCAAGTTGTTCTAACTCTGAAATAGACTCCTATGTCACAGTCAGGAAAAGTATGCCACAGGACCGCAGTCAAATATAGTGAAAACAGAGTTGGGGCAAGAATGTCCCCCTGTTTCACTCCATAGTCAATAGCAATATCTTCTGATAATTGACCATTAAAATTTACACGAGCTTTCATAGAATGATGTAACTGTCTGATTTTACCAACAAATGCAGGCGTGCAACCATATTTGCCAAGCACTTTCCAGAGGGCATCACGACTGACAGTATCAAAAACCTTGGTTAAGTCTACAAATACTTGGAAAAGAGAGAGACGTTGCTCTTTACACTTCTCAATGACCTGTCTGGCGGAGAAAATCATGTCGACAGTTCCACGCCCAGCAATAAAACCAGACTAGCACTCAGGAGTAACCTCCTTGCAAACAAATTTCTCTAACCGATTCAAAAACAGTCTCCCAAATGCCTTTCCAACAACGTCAAGCAATGAAATTCCACGATGACTATCACAAATTGATTTCTTGCCTTTCTCTTTGTATAGAGTGACTATAATGGCATCAATCAAGTCCTGAGCAATCGGATTATTATTCCAAATAGACATAAGCTAAGAGTGTACTGCTCTGTAAACGTTTATACCACTGTGACCCAGCAATTCGAATGGAATGCCATCGAGGCCTGGTGTTTTGCCTGTGTTAATCTTTTTGATGCTTCCAATAACCTCTGTGAGGGAAGGCTCAATATCTAGCTCAGGGCGCAAATCTCGCTGTGGAACACTATCCACAGCAGTATAATCCACAACAGAAGGGTTGTAAAATATCCTGGAAATGTTACAGAGGCCTTCTGAATTTGTCTGTGGATTAAGAGAACCACCCTTTGACAAATCACTACCGAGGTAAACATACAAATTAACTATTCCTAGCCTACCACCATTGACAATGATGTTCGGTTCTAAACATACCTCGCCAGGTGCGGGATTTGACATCACCTTTGTTTTGGGCAGACTGACCTTCAAACAAAAAGTATTGAAGAAGTCAGG
>RDPX01000449.1:340990-360808 GCA_003991215.1 Morbakka virulenta | reverse complement strand
TTCTTACCTTCCTAGCTACCTATCGTCTTACCTTCCTACTATGTACCTTCTGACCTTCCTAGCTATCTACCTTCTTACCTTCCTATCTACCTACCTTCTTATATTCCTAGCTACCTACCTTCTTACCTTCCAAGCTACCTATCTTTTTACCTTCCTAGCTACCTATCGTCTTACCTTCCTAACTATGTACCTTCTGACCTTCCTAGCTATCTACCTTCTTACCTTCCTAGCTACCTACCTTCTTACCTTCCTGGCTATCTATTTTTTCACCTTTCCAGCTTTCTGCCTTTTTACCTTTCTAGCTACTTACCTTTTTACCTTGCTATCTATCTACCTCCAAGACAGCTACCTACCTATGTAACAACCTATTCATTTGTCAGCCTTCCTGTCTACTAGTTACTAACTACTCAATCTGCCTACCATTTTACTAGTAAACTTTAGCAACCAAAGTTGGGTACCCTCGCAATATTTTTATACTTGTTTGATATATCTGTTAGAATTAAATGACGCAGGGACTCGGCGATTTGTATTCTTTAATCTACTCTCAGGCAGGCTAGGGCAAAATCACATATCCCATTGTTATGTTTAGCTCGTTTAAGTCTTTAGTGCACCAGTATTTATGGTTAAAGAATCACCTCTGCTTTGGGCTTAAATAAAAAGATGAAAACAAAAGTAAATTTTACTATCATTCAAGTTTAATCAATCAACTTTGATCAAGTATATTTAGAGCACATTTTGTAATTTGCTGCATTTACTTAATTGGGTTACATAGAATAAATAGCATATCTGCTACGCTGGTTTTAATAGCCACTGCAATAGCAGTGGTGGTAGTAGTAGTAGTAGTAGTAGTAGTAGTAGTAGTAGTAGTAGTAGTAGTAGTAGTAGTAGTAGTAGTAATAGTGGTGGTAGTAGTAGTAGTAGTAGTAGTAGTAGTAGTAGTAGTAGTAGTAGTAGTAGTAGTAGTAGTAGTAGTAGTAGTGGTAGTAGTAGTAGTAGTAGTAGTAGTAGTAGTAGTAGTAGTAGTAGTAGTAGTAGTAGTAGTAGTAGGAGGAGGAGGAGGAGGAGGAGGAGGAGGAGGAGGATTAACAGTAGTCGAGACCTTAGCAGTTTGAGGAGTTGGCTGTCAGAGGTAACCGAACATCGTCTTTTGAAACTTATATAAAAGGCAAACTGTGAAAACATGTGGCCAGGTATCTTCCCGTGGTCACACAACAGTGACGCTAGCCACAATGACTTCGTATATCTATACATACACATACATAGACAGAGATTCACACATTCATAGGCATAGACAGAGATTCACACATTCATAGGCATATAAATAAAATACAAATACAAAAAAGCAGTCACAAATAGAAATACACGATCATGTCAGTGTACAGCGATAAAAGGCATCGAAAAAAACCAAACTATTTATTTCTGGAATTTAGAAATCAGCATTAGCTAACATTCGGCCATGGCATGCAAACCATTTTGCAAAAAGGAATTAACAGTTGAAATGGTACTCTGAAATTGGATTACTTTGGCCTGGAAGATTCAGCAACTTAAGTCTATGCAGAAAAGATCCAAAAGCTGAATTTGCTCTCCAGAAGAATCCAACAATACCTGATGACATTCATTTTTCTTTTTCATTCGCAATGAATAATAAAATTTTGCAAGTGAAATAGCTTGCGGCCTTCTTAAGAATGAACTTTGAAAAGCAAGAAAACAAGTGACATCCAAGATCTTTAGAATCAGATGACAATGAAACATATTAAATATTCATGGTCCATATTTGAATTTTATAAAAAATACCTTCAAAAACAAGTACCTACCTACCAATTTGTAGCGTTGGCTCCGTCGCATAAACTTTACCATGAAATTGCCCATACTTAATTCAAACAACAACAACAACAACAATTAACAACAATTTGGTTGCAAACTTCATTCAAAATCTGCAAAAAGCTACCTCCATGTATATTATTAAATTGAAGTGAAGGGCAGGACGCAGAGAAAAGGAAAATTGTGGGTGAAAGAAAAAATAGAAAGGATGAGGGATGGAGGTAAAAGTGTGGTGAATATAGGGGGAAAGTTAATACTGGGGCGGTGGGGTAAGAGAGGTAAGGTAAAATAAAGACAACAATAAAGAAATGAGAATAAAGCAAAAACAGAAAGGCGAAAATAAAAGAGAACTAAAACAATGAAGAGGACGGAATTGAAGTACAGTTAAAATAATAGAAAGAGACGAAGAGAGGAGGAGAAATTAAAGGAAGGTGATCTCAACCACTTGGCTTCATAGAAGTGAAATACTTTTAAAAAATACTTGCACATAAATATGCAAGTCAAATGGCAATAACAAATAAGTTATTATTGCACAAAGTAAGAAATGCAAGATACAACATCATGCAGTATTATTGAGCATGTACCCAATATCAAAACAGTTTATTGCATCTAAAATATCCACGTTAAAGTTTAATTTTCAGTCTATTTCAGTATGTAGTTTTAAAAACAACCATCGTGATGACATGGTATTTCATTCATAAACCTAAATAAATGTCATAAAATCAATCATACAATGTCCGCTTAACACTTGTGTATACTGCTGTGGTGAAGTCTTAATGAGGCATGGGCACAGTTCAGTTCAGTCACAGACTAAGTCAACCAGATCGAATCCTTGCTTTTCTGTCCACAGGGTTCTGTAAAGAGTTAAGGGCATTACTGTAAGAGCTAATTTCTTTTGACGAATCCAACGGCCTACTAGTACCATTCTATGCATCCGGGTAACACCACTAGCTACCTCTTTGCTTGAAAATAGATTACTACCTGTTAAGTGCATGTCAGTGTAATAAATCGTATCCTACAGAAAGCAAATAAAACTGTCATCAATAAAACTGTATTCATCGTCACTTTGAATTCGTGTACGACCCGAGATATTGAAACTCATAAATATTATACTGTGCATTCGCTATTGATATTAAGAAAATATATACTACTGTCTTTAGAGAGGTTGACATACATCTACTTGCGTGCTAACAGTTGCTTTGCTCCTGCAAGGTTATCAAAATGCAAAGCTTTTGTGGCGATAAGCTGTTGAGTAAATATCGTCTGACCTAATCAATTTCTGTGAATGGCGTTTTTATCTTTGAATGATAGTTCCGAGTCATTATGAATCAGGTGATGTTAATGACGCCAGCACTATTTTTAAAGGTTAAGAATACAGTTCCAATTTATAGTCTTGCAATGCTATCTTCTGATGTGATATATGTCCTTGGCGGAAACAGTACGAAAATGACGTTCTAAAGTCTATTAAAAACAAACTTCGGTACTAAAAGGCAGTACCACTATAGAAACTTACGATAAGAATGACGTCAATAGTCGTGAGGTCGATTAGATTGATCTATTAAATGATAGCCATTTCATATATCAAAATTGTTAATAGCATATTTATGCTACTGCTTTTATTGTTTAACTGAATATTTGTTATCATTGAAGGCTGTTAAATGGTAATTATTTTCTGGGCTAAATTATAAATACAACTCTTATAATGAATCCATCGTAATCTTTAAACCATTTATATATAAAAACACTTAAATATATTATGAATCTTTAATTGTTGTAACTAAATCTTTAAAACTATTTATGTACAAAAACAAAATATTACTATGAATCAAATGCAAAAGAATCAACTCAATTTCGCATTTTAGGGTATAGTAACGCAGTGCTTTTCTGGGGTAGTAATGCAGTGCTTGTATACTTCCCTCTTAAGCGTCTAAGACAAGGTTCTCACTAACTGACGAACTAAAGTCTGTTTAAAACATACCTCGGTAATAAAAGGCAGTGCCAGTATATTATGGTAACTTGAGATAAGAATGATGTCTACAGTCGAGAGATCGATTAGATTGACCTGCAACGTAAACAAAAACAAAAACTACTGAAAATGAAAGGATATTTGCGTGCACAATGTTACATTGTAAAGAAAAATTGGAAAACATCATGAATCGAACTGATTAGAAGCAGTGCTTACGACTTTCATTACCACCTGCTCTTCAAACGGAGCTATCGACTCGTTTTCTACATGACTCGCAATCATTTCTCAAGTCATTACCATTTAGCAACGCATACGAATATATGGATACAGGACTGAGCTTATCACAGAACAAAGACTCACAAGGTAGGCACATCTGGTTCTAATGAAAAAGACAGCAAGAAAAACTCAGCAAAAATTAATCACGGAATTTCGTTTGGACGAAAAATTAGGTTACACAGAACCGGGGCCGAGCCAAAGCCTGTAAATTCCATCCCCGTCTACGAACTCAATTATCAGTGCTATGCTATCAGTGCTACGCTACCCTATTAAACAAGCTATTTATCAAACCCCGTTTTCTTCTTGGCTATATTTTCTGCTTTCCTTAAACAATGTTTTCACAGACTTCATCTCGATTTTATCTTAATGTTATGAATTAAGTAGAAAAAACGAACGTCAACAAATTAAACAAAAGCATTCGTGACAAAGATCCGGAACTCTTCCAGTTGTTAAATTCTATCCTAAGCAGTAACGAGTCGGGTGACCCGCCCGACAATTTTTTCCATCTAGAAACCCGTCAAAAATCTTTGGAAATGTATAAACCAATAACCTAATTTTGGGGGGGTTTAGTTTAAAAAACAAGGGCAGACGTACCTCAGGCGGATTAAATTCTGCTTCACTATCCACAAACAAACGCCCAGCAATTTCGTAGAGCTTCTGTCAAGAAAGACAAAGGTAAGTGAAGTGATCAAATGACCAAAACAATCTAGGTTACGGCCTTTAAAATCCGTAAAGTCAGCACGTAACAAATATCCTACTTTGGGTAGAAAACTTTACAAGAAAAATATATGGAGTGTTACTTTCAACCACATTCTTCTCATATTTTATCCGTAAACTTACGAATAACTAACACAAAAGTTAAGAAAGATTAAAAATGATTCATTGCATTGTTCATTAAGTGAAAATCTAAAAAATAGAGGAAGAATGTTATTTAAGATCAAAACTCTTGAATTCCATTTTATTACACAGGCAATATTTCATATTCTTCGACTGCAAAGTTACATTAAAAATTGTCATCATTTTCACTCACTAGCTTGGCTGCAAGAAACAACTAATTAATAAGAAACAGTAAACTCTCTCCTGGAGTGGTCTCCTTGTTTAATAAAAATATTGATAAAACCAACAGTTGTGTTGCTGGGACAAGAAAAACTTTGAAGACCTTGCAAGGAAATTTGGATACGTCAAAGCCATAGAAAGATGCATTACAACGATGACGGCCAAGTCTTGCATGAGAATGAAGGTCTTGGGAGAAAAAAACTAAATAAAACTCAATTAAAAACACCAAGGTAAGATGAGGGTACACCTGTCCAGGTGTGACAACAAAACTCTATGGAAGAACTGATATTAGATTCATAGAGATAAGAGTTGAATTTGGATTTCTGACACATTTAAGTCATATGGTAAAGGAAAACAGTCAGCAAGTCCATAAGGATAAAGATGTTGAGAGAAACAAGTCAAAAGAGATGCAACAAACTGAGCTGTTACTGCCAGCAAGAAAAGATTATCAGAACATGTACTATGATAAGACTAAAAGAAAAGACTACAAAACGACAGGCTACATTTCATTGATTTGCGCTGTCATAATGATAATGGAAGCAGTCGAACTTTGGTTCTATCGAGGCATTCCTAAAATGGACTTCCCATCAAACCAACGAAAAAGTATTAAGAAGAATAGATACAACCAGAAAACTAGTAAAGACAATCAGACAAAGGCAGATGAGTTTTTTTCGGTCACCTCATACGAAAGGATGGACTAGAGAGCCTATCAATCATGGGAAGATCGACGGTAAAAGCAGCAGAGGAAGACAAAGACGAGCATACGTGGACGATATAAGCAGATGGACAGGATTAAATCAGTGTGACCTAGCACATGCTACCAGAAATCGAGAGAGATGGCGCATTATGACAGCCAACGTCCGTCAGGATATGGCACCTTGAGAGAGAGAGAGAAAGAGAGAGAGAGAGAGAGAGAGAGAGAGAGAGAGAGAGAGAGAGAGAGAGAGAGAGAGAGAGAGAGAGAGAGAGAGAGAGAGAGAGATATTTCATTGATGAGACTAAGGCTGAAGAGTAGCATCAACATCAGGACCTATTGAGTTAAAAACACCTCTCTAAACCTGGTGAGGAACATCAAGACGAGATAAGGGAGCAGCTGACTAGATATGACTGCAAAACTCTATGCAAGGATTGATGATAGATTCACAGAGATACAACATGGCCCCAGACGTAAGGTGACGTTCAGCGCGATACAAAGGCCCGATTTTTTATAAGCAGACCTACCCATTGATTAAACACAAGAACCCAAAGAAAGGTCTGAAGGAAATGACAAACTAAGAAGCCTCACTGATGAGCATTTCGTAGGAGAAAAAACGACCTCACCAGGGTTTACATTGAAATAACTGTACATAAATATTAAAAAATTATAGATATTGTTTAATTTTCAAATTTAAAAAATTACTTTTCTTCTGTAACAACATTTCAACACAGCTCCCTTTAATACACTTGCAATGGGCGTCCAAGAAGGCAACCTCCACGTGGTGACGCCAGGATGCTGATTAGCTAGGTTACCCTGACTGGTTGGTAACGAATAGTCTTCATTTCAAGCTGTTCTTCCGTACCATGGAAGAAATCGGTCTCGTCGTTCATCTGATTTCGAATCTGGTTCGTCGTCGATTTGGAGAATTTTTGCCTGCAGCAGGCTACACACACACACACACACACACACACACACACACACACACACACACACACACACACACACACTTGCAATATGTAGCAGCAAAGAGAGTATCATCTATCATCTTTAAGTTCAACTACTCGATGTACCATGTCATTTCCCATGATGTTGAATACTTATTCTCTTTTCATATTTATACTTTCACTCTTTGTTGTACTTTCACGTATCATTGTTTCAATAAAAATAGGCAATAAAAGTGGTGAGACTGGCTCTAACTTAAAGTAAATATGGAAGGTTAAAAAAAAGTGATATCAATACTCAACTGATTGTCCTCCTGGCACTTGGTTCAAGTTTTTGTTTGTCCATGGTGTAAGTTTTTCAAATCTCTCCCTGTTAGAAAAAAAATCACACAGAGAAATAAAGACCTCTCTATTATATCCAGAACAGCCGAAATAAGGACCTAACAACAAAGTGTAATATCGCTAAGAAAACTTATTTTCAATGTACAAGGTCATGCTCTTTAAAAATCAAAGCATACAAATAAATCCTGATGAGGAGAAGGAGGAATAGGGTGATGATAATGATGATAATAATTTTGTTGAATACAGGTAGTGACGATGAGAATAATCATCATGATGGTGGTTGTGATGATAATGATAATGGTAATTTTCCTAATTTTGAAAATCTTTTGAAATAAGATTATTTTTCACATACAGAATGTCCTTTTGACAAACAGAAATATTACAATTGATAATTACACTTTAAAACACTTGTAATGATAATACAAAAACATTTCAATTTAAAAATTATCGGAGATTCCTTTCATTAAAATTTTGAAGGATCACCAATAGAAATTGAAATTTCTGTTGTTATACTTGTTTTGTGTTGTTTTTTCTCCTAAACTTATCCTGTTTACCCTCTTTTAGGGATAAGTGTAAAATTTCTGCTCCAGTGCTATAAAAAATGACAGCAACTTTTGGTACACCTACAAAAACAACATATTATCTTGATTTTAGAGGAGAGGAGCCGTGGCTTAATGATTACCGCAGTTGCCCTGTAACCGGGTTCGATTCCCCAAGCCAGCCAGGAGAATTTGGAACTTTACAAAAGTTGGTTGGCGTCAGGAAGGGCATTCGGCCAAGAAATTCCTCAGTGCCAAAGCAAAGTCCCTCTGAAGGGCACCGTCTGAGCCTCAATTGTTCGGGGGAAATGACGTTAAAACCAAAAAAGAAAAATGCGTCCAACACATGCTAGCATGTAAAACGGACGTTAAAACAAATATGATGATGATGATGATGATGATGATGATGATGATGATGATGATGATGATTTTGACAACCTCACCATTTAATATTTCTCACAATTTTCCTGATCCTCTTTGTTCATTAGGGTTGTCTAACTTGTAAATTAATCATCAATCTGTAGGGGATTCAGTTCTTTATGCAGAGATTTACATACGAAGCTCAATAGGTAGGGAGAAGGATCATAAAAATCCTGCAATCTGAGTTAGCTTTATTCCGTAAAATGATCTGCTTATGAACATAGCACTAACAGTTATCAGATCTAATTGTTTTGTTCATATATAGATCATATGCAATTTGTTGACTAAATGGTTATGAAAACTATACTCATTAGTTCAAATCAAGTTCAGTATAATAAATTCTAATTTTCATTTCTTTATTCGTTTAAAACATGTTCAGTATTATTTTGAAACAACTAATTATGCCACTGAGTCTTTAAGTAAAAGTTGGAAATTGTGTACAGCTATCTATTTTTTGACCAATAATCCTCCTTTGAAAATGCCAACAAACCAAATATTTGGGTTTTTGTAGCTAATGAAATAAAAATATATCAAATACCTTGCTGTTTGAGTTGCAGGTAGAAAATGCTGTAATGACTGCATATCCAATGCACAGTCCAGCATCACTGTTATATCCTTTAGTTTTAGCACCAAACATGGCATATTTGAGTGCTTGCTTAGTACATGCTAAAAGATTAATGGAAGTAGGAAGTTATCATTAGGGCACACCAGTCAAACATTATCCTCAACACAAAATCATACCTAAAATGGGTAGTACTAACCTAAAATTTTTGATGGGAGGTAATTTATAAGGTCTACCATGCACAAGCTTGGCAGAGTTACTTAAGCAACAATAAAAATACCAGTAAAAATAAGGAAACAACCTTTTGATCTAACCTTCTGCGGTGAAGTGGCCTTTACCATCAATAAAAGTAAAGCTCAAAACAAAAAATGTCTGGGGTGAAAATTTACCGTCAAAAGAAATACTGAGAGCATTTATAAAAGAGAGAAAAATCTGGCTGTGACACTCTTTGACTCCCTCTTAAGCAATGAATCCAAATATTTAAGAATACTTATCTTACTAATAAAATGCATACAAACAAAATTCAACAATTAACAAAATTTCCTATTCATATTCCTGAGTATGCATAAATCCCAGAAGATATTGTTCCATATAGATTTTCTCTGTTGTATTTGGAAGCAAGAAGCTATATGCAGTCTATTGGTATTGATTCTGTAATATATTTTTTATTTTATGAGACACAACAAACTTTTANAGTAAAAATAAGGAAACAACCTTTTGATCTAACCTTCTGCGGTGAAGTGGCCTTTACCATCAATAAAAGTAAAGCTCAAAACAAAAAATGTCTGGGGTGAAAATTTACCGTCAAAAGAAATACTGAGAGCATTTATAAAAGAGAGAAAAATCTGGCTGTGACACTCTTTGACTCCCTCTTAAGCAATGAATCCAAATATTTAAGAATACTTATCTTACTAATAAAATGCATACAAACAAAATTCAACAATTAACAAAATTTCCTATTCATATTCCTGAGTATGCATAAATCCCAGAAGATATTGTTCCATATAGATTTTCTCTGTTGTATTTGGAAGCAAGAAGCTATATGCAGTCTATTGGTATTGATTCTGTAATATATTTTTTATTTTATGAGACACAACAAACTTTTATTTAACATATTAAAGGGTACTCCTCATTTTAAAGGTTGAAAACCCTAAGTTATCGATTATTTAAGAATTGTTTGTTCCAAAATAATTGTCAATATACTTTTATGTGAAAATAATGCAATATAGAAGAAGAAGAAAACAGAAGAATTGTGTGGTTAAGTGAAACCTATGGTTGTTAAAGGGATCTGGTGAAGGATAGGTGTGAATAGCTTAGGTGGTAAAGCATGTGTCCATGAAAGGCAAAGGAACTGGTAATAATCCAGTATAATACAAACATGTTTTTTTCTGTAAAAGTGTAAGTAAACTCTATATTTTTATTTTTATTTCAGACCAAAATAGAGTAGAGGGAGTGAATTCCTCTATTTAAACAATTTTGAAATAGTATTACAAATACAATCATCAAGGTTCCAATTTTACTTTAATTTCCTAATTCTGTATGACCAAAATCAATGCTCAAAACTTTCAAAATACCAATAGAAAAGGAATACTAGAGGCTTTCCAATTTGTGTGTTTTTAAAAGTGGCATACTAAAGAGAATGTCCATACTTTTAAAATAATGAGAATAAAACTGATAAACAAAAAATTAGTGATTGGGCACAAATCCAGTTTCTGTCAAGTGGGCAAGAAATTAACAAATGGCAATACACAATGAGATAGGTCTTAATTGACTTTTTATTTACTATTATTTTGAATTGAAATGTCATTGTTCATCCTAAAAGCAAAATAATAGTAATGTTAAAATTTGGGCAAAAGTTAGGTCCTGGATAAAAACTGCTATATTTTGCCATGTAAATACCATTGGCCTATATATCGAATTTTAGATGGATACGGTATGTGGTCAATCCAAAGCTACTAAATCATTACAATGCTCTTTGAACTAAAACAACTTTTAAAAAAGTAAACCAGATGTTTATTACCCTGTACCATATCTCTTTTGTTTGTGTTTTTGGCTAGACTTTAAATATCTATGAAATATACTTGAAGACATTGACTTGTTAATCAAGACACTGCTGATGAAGTGAAAGAAACTCTCATTTAAAACAGGCCACACTGATACCGAGATTAGGAAGAAGTGCCACAACTCTTGAAAGATACATAAAGTGAGAAGAGTGACTTTGTCTCAAGCTATTGTTAGACCAGGCCTTGCCTAGATAACCAGGGTACGAGCTCTACTTTTACTTCACTCACAGACACTAAGCCATAAACACAGGAGGATGACTGCATCTGCTACAGGCCAAGGCAAAGTGAGACATGTCTTATCTAATGAAACTGATACCACACCAGGTTAGCCCAGGTCATTCAGGTGAGACCCTTTCATTACTTATATGTTCCATGGTGCCTAAACATGGATTTCTGGGAAGAGCAACTCAGCATCCTCCTGGCAACCATAACAGGTGCCAGTTGGCCCTGCCATACCACCACCAAAGCATAGCAAAACAAAAAATAATCCAGAAGCCCTGGCCCTCATCCAATAATGCACACCGGGTACAGGTAAAATACAGAAACTGTTGGGGGCAAGCATAAGAAGCAGGAAGAGAAGATGCATATAACCTTAACAAAGGATCCAGTGTATTGTGAATCAACCAAGACATACTCAGTGATCAAATGAGCCTGTTAAGGATTGATAAAGAAAAAAAACAAACTCTGACATTGTGTTAGAGGTGACTAGCCAAGACAGGCCAAGCCACCTATTGTTTAAAAGCTTGGAATGCCAGGATTTTTGGTTGGAAAAAGACATGATGTGCAGACTGTAAAAACTTGAGTTTGGTGTTTTAATTTTGCATCTTGTGAGCGATGTTGTTTCTTTTCTCATTATGTGAAAATTAAATATTGGTGCAGAGACCCATGATTACTTGTGAGGGGACTTGTCAGTGTGGGCCTTTTATGTATGGAGGACTCTAAGGCTCTGAAAAGGTCATGTATGGCATCACAAACATGGCTGACAAGTACAATGATCTTTCTAAATGATAGTTTGATGGAAAATGGTGACAAATTTGATGTATCTAATGCTTCATTTGAGGGCATACAATCCAAATATGAACTAACTTTTGAGGATGAGGATTTACTCAGACATGCAATTAAGGAGACGCCCCGATATTGGACAAGCCCCAGAATCTACATGCTAAAGCTCTCAGATGGGTGGATGGAACTGGTGGAGATGAGGCAACTTCTACCCTTAATGCTAGCACAACAGTGAATTTGCCCAAGTTGGAACTTCCAAAATTCAATGGCCAAGTGACTGAATGGTCAGATGGTATGAAAACCTTAAAGAAAAAGTTGGCCGTACTGACTTGTTAGACATCAACAAATTTTCGTAATTTGAAATCCCTCCTAAAGTTGGGGAGGCAGCAGGAATGATAAAGGGTTTAACCCTAAGAAGCAGGAATTACAAGGAGACCCTCAAACTACTTGAGGGGAGCTTCGGTCATAGGGAGCTTATTATATTTAGTCATATACAATCTTTAATGAATGGAATGTCAGGGGAAAACTAGCCTTTGTAAATTACAATGTTTGTTAGACCAAGTGTATGTGCATGTTCGTAGCTTAGAAGCATTGTTTATTGAGGGTAAAACCTATGGCATTTTCCCTACCCCCTTTATATTTTCCCCTCTTACCTGTAGATGTGAGAATGGAATGGGCTAGGGTAGGGAAGGGAAGTGAAGGTTATTTGGATTTTTGTTGAGTTTTTTGAAAGGGGAAATTCAGTGCAGGGAAAGGGCTGAATCATTTAAGGTTACATTACAAGTACCTGTCCCAAATGAAATGAGACCCAAAAAGGCTACACCGAATGCCTCGGCATTCTTCACCCGCAGTTCTGTCAATACTTGTAGTGTATGTAAAAAGTCTCACCCTTCTATCAAGTGTTGGTTTTTGAAGAAAATGAATCTTGAGAAAAGGGAGGGGCAGTGAGGAAGTCAGGGTTGTGTTTCAGGTGCTCATCACCCATTAAAAAAGCTATGCAGGTCTGACATTTAGTGTCCCAATTCTGGGGGCCACATTTCAAGTTACAACAAAAATTGTTTATATTGCAGTGGATATTTTCCTGAGTGGACTGGAAGGTAAAGAGCTGGAATGGGTTATTGACATTTTAGATAATACATAGCTATTTAAGTTATTTACCATAAGTCACTTTAAAAAAATTTTTAAAAAAATTATCTTAGATTGGAAAATTTGATTAAGATGATCAGGAAGAGAATGACAAGAAACATGAGAAAAAGGTGGAAGAGAAAGCAGTGAAAATAGAGGGAAAGGAGAAAGAGGGATAGTAGATACAGAACAAAGAGGAGTACAGACAGAAGAAGAAGGAGGGCACAAAAGAAAAAGGAGGAGACAGAAGAAAGAGGAAATGGAAGAGGAGAAGGAAAAGCAAGGAATGATGAAAGCAATTGCAAAGCTAAAGAAATGCACAGGACTGATGATGTCAGAATCATCAAAATGCTTGTTCACAATACACCTTCCTATAGTATAGCTGCAAGTATACTGGGGAAAGGATGTATTAACTGGCTGGAGAAAAGAAAATTGAAAAGAATAGTTAAACAAAAGACCAGCAACATTTGTGTGCAATAATGATAACATTCAACCATGGCACTTTATAATCTTATTTAAGCATTTAGATATTTATAAAATGAGTAGATCAGGCATTTAAATTAGTCCAATTCCACATTGTACTTATTTATCCTTTAAATTTTAGGTTGTTTTACCAACATTTAGTTGTTTTTTTTTATTATGGATGTCAACTGAAAAGATTTTTCTAACTTACAGTTTCAAATCCAAAAAATCCACCATAACCATGTGTACTCTGAATCAAAATAATAAACACCAGAAAAATTAACATCTGTATGAAAAGGTAAAGTGAGGAGCTGGGACTTAATGCCTAGTGCAACTGCACTGTAACCAAGAATTTTAGTTTCGCTTCCCTGGGTGGGTGATTTTAGAAATTCACAAAAGAAAAAGCCATTGGTTGGCATCAGGAAGGGCATCTGACTGAGAAAATCCTCAAAGCCAAATCCAAGTCCCTGTGAAGGGTACTGTCTAATCCCAATGACATTAAAACCATTAAAAAAGGTAAAGTGAGCAAGGATAAAGGGGAAAAACTAGATGAAAACTGAAAATGCTTTAAAAGTCTGCATAAAAAACAATTGTTGTTGTGAACTTTTCATGAAACAAAATTTATTCAAATAAAAATACTTACCAGTCTCATCTTGTTTGTACCTAATTTGTTCTAGTTCCAATTGTGACTCAAACTATTTTAGTGGCATATTCCTGTTTAATCTAAACAGTAGAGATGTAGAAATATAAGTAAGTGTAACAACAAATAAAAAAAGCTACTAATGCAGCCATTCTATTTTGCCAGGTGAATTCAGTGAAGGAGGTGTGAGTGTTCTAGCTCTCCCTTCCATTAGCAACCTTAATGCAAAGCATTACCAATGTATCTCAAAAAGTTGGACAGGTAATATAAATTAAATCAAAGATGATTTACTTAATTCTTAGTACATATTCCTAATAGCATGATAAATTTTTGGTCTTAAGAAGAAAAAGTTTAAACAATTTGCTTACATACAATAATATGATATTGTACTAACTGTACTAACTCAACCACAGAGTTGGTTTCAACATTTTGGGGTGACATAAAATCATTATTTTGCTTTTTATTTAAATGATCTAAAAAGACTAAAAATCACACAATCAAAGGAAATATACTAACTTTACAATGCAACTGAAAATAGTATGCACTTTATAAGTTAATTACTATGCTAAGGTTCTTTACTTTAAGATTAAATCCTCTGTCCAAAGAAACCAATTATAGTTCATTATCAATTGAGGAATCTGCCTAGGTATTTCAAAACAAACTTTATTGCATTTTATACATCACACAACATACTGCAATTATTACATTTTGGAATGACTTGTCTGATCTATGTAATATCCTGATGTCTTGTCTATGCATAATTAATAAAACACAATCTACAACCAACAGTAGTTTAAAGAGCAAAATATCTGATGATATTAATCTTAGTTTGATACATTACCATTATCTCTAAAATACAAGAGCACCAATGAGTGATTGAGTGATTCCACAAATTATTTTATTTACTCTCTGAGGTTATATATATATATATATAACTCTCTTTCTCTCTCTCCTCACTCTCTCTTTTCTTTCTTTTTCTTTTCTTTTGCTCTCTTGCCCTCTCAATATTTCTTGTCTCCCTTTCTCTTTCTGTTCCTCTCCTCTCCACTTTCCCTCTTTTTTTATTTCCTCTTTTTGGCACTCTTTCTCTCTTGGTCTAACTGTCTTTTCACTTTCCCTTCTGCTTTCTTTCCTTTCTCTTTCCACTTTTTTTGTTTCTCTTCAGCTTTTAAGGCATAACCATACAGTCAAGTCACAGAAATTTTAACATATTCTGCCATGACAAGATTATCAAAGTATAATATAAAACTGTGCAGTGTGGTTAGAAGGTGTGCTGAGACTTCCAGGTGGATGACTGGCCACACAGACCCCAACATTGAGTCCGAGAGCAAAATGAAAAAGAGGCAAAACGGTGAAAACCTGGCAAGCCACCTTCCAAGACCTTCTCACTAGGCGAATTTCGTTTTGCAATGTACAGGTCCTGGCCGAAGACCGTGATATATGACGTCGTCTTGTTACCTAGTGTCTCTGCAGAGACTGAAGGACCTAAGGTCTAAGGTTAGGTAGTGTGTTTAAGACTCGTATGTTATATTATTCCGTTGCAAGTCTGTTCTTTTCCATTGACTGAAGTTCTGGTCTTCAAACTGCTACTGCTCTTTCAGGGATTTTATGCTATAATAAGGAACCTGTATATGTTATGCTACCAAATGAGGGGCATAAATGCATTATCCTTATATTTGCAACATGTGGCAAGTTTCAACTTTCTAACTTCAGAAATGCTAGCTTAATGTCTTTTTTCTTTTCAATATCTCTCTCCTAGTTTGGTCTTGTTTCATGCTTCTATTAATTTAATTTCATTTTCATGTTAGCTTAATCATGAATACCCTATCGTATTTTGACGCTGAATGGATAGCTTGAAAACATTACCTAAGTCCTTCAGTCACTCTTAGAACATGAAGTACCCATTTCTCAATGACGCTAGCAACTCAGTGACCACCTCCTAAAGAAATTCTCTGACGTTTAATCCGTGTAATATTTACTTATGTGGTACGTTCTCATTATTGAACTTTAGTTAATTGATGTAAGTTCAAATTTTCCTAATTTTTATATGAACTATTCAATTTATTTCAATTTAATTTATTTCCATTGTATGTAGTGGAAATTTAAAATATATATGAATTGAAATAAACTGCTTTTGTCTGCCAATTAAGTTATTACATAGTCTATATTACAACTTAAAGGTTTTAGGCCGATAGGCTAAACTTCAAACCAGAAAAAAGTTTGTCGGTTAACCACATTGGTATCACGTTTTCCTCCATCAAAATTAAATAGGGTCTCAATGAAAACGATAAAGGTAAGTTTAAAAATTGAAGATTGAGTTCAACCTGGATAATCAGAGTATGGATATCTCACTTTGGCATTGTCACATAGGCAACACGATAAATAATTTAAAAAAAGAAATTTAGCAAAAGTACCTGTTCTATTCCCTACTAATAACTACAAGAACTCCTGCAACTCCCTGTGTGTAGGCTTTTTTTTAAGTTCTACTGAGGTAGAATAAGATCTAAAGACCAACAGTAATTTCCATCAGCCTTGGTTCAAAGTTTACTTCTGACAGCCATTATGTCATTGACTTTTATTGGAAAAGAGGTTTGTTGACCAATTTCAGGAAGGGAGTTTGTTGTGCAAGCCTCACTTTTAAATCCACGTGGTTAAACACAAGCATATTCACTGAGTTGTGATAAGAAGGGGTTTTTCAATTGTTTAATTTCTAGGTAGATTAAGGGTTAAAATTCTGGGTATATGCGAAACTAGATGGACGGGTAAGGATAAGTTCAATAGCGATGATTACAAAGTGCAAGACGCGGGCGGAGAGAAGCTCGAGCGAGGATTTGCCGTGATACTAGACCAAAGAAGTACTAAGAGCCTGTTAGGACGGTGCCCTCTTTCAGATAGAATCATGCTAGTGAGACTGAAAGGAAAACAAACAGATATTGCCACTATCCAAGTGTATTCACCAACATCTGCCAGCAGCGAAGAAGCGATCGACGAGTTTTATGAAGTGCTGGAGAAAGCTAAAAGACAATGCAAATCTATTGATGTCACAATCATAATGGGTGATCTAAATGCAAAGGTTGGAAATGAACCGGAGGGAGAAACAGTTGGGAAGTTTGGTTTTGGTACGGAGAACGAATGAGGAGAAGGTTGGGTACAATGGTGCAAAGCAAATGAATATGTCATTACCAACACATGGTTCGAGCAACATCCACTTAGATTATGGACTTGGCGAAGCCCAGGAGATAATGTCAAGAACCAGATTGATTATATTACCATCAAAAAATGGTATCGGAACTCAATCAAACGCACACCGAGGAACAGACTGTAGGAGCGACTACAACCCAATTTTATGCAAATTGAAGCTTAAATTGAAGAGTATCAAGATAGCGAAGTCAACGCCAAGGTTGGAATACAGACCTCTGCTTGACAACTATACAATTCGAAACAATATGCTGTGTCTGTTCGAAATCATTTTGAGATGCTTCAGAATGAAGGTACGACGAAATGGGAAACATTTAAAGAAACGACAATAACGACTGTGAAAGCAGTAGTACCTAAACGTAAGAAAAGAGCAGAGAAAAAGTGTATAACAAAAGAGATTTTGGATAGAATGAATTTCAGGCAAAAAAATTTCGATCGCAGCAGTGAGGAATGTAAACAGGTCACAAAAGAAATTAAGAAGAAATGCAGAGAAGCAAAGAAGATCTGGCTTAACGAGCAGTGCGAAGAAATCGAAAAAATCAAGAATCCTGAACCTAACACAGCGCACAGAAAGATCAAAGAGATTACTGGTTTTAAAGGATATTCTACAGGATGCATAAAGTCAAAAGATGGTGAAATCACCATGGAAAAAGATAAGATACTATAAAGATGGACAGAATATATCGGTGATCTCTTTGCTTACGACAGAGGCCGCAAATCAGAGATAAGGAACTCCATCGTGGGTCCGAAAATCTTAACACCTGAGGTGAGGGCAGCATCAAACAAGACAAAAAGGAATAAAGCTGCGGGTCCAGATGGAGTAGTATTGGAAATGATTGTAACACTTGAAGACTTCGGCATTGAGAAGCTCACGGAAGTTTTGAACCATATTTATGACAGCGGTGACATCCCGAAAGACCTCAGTAAATCGATGTTCATAGCCCTGCCAAAGACCCCTGGAGCAACTGAATGTGAAATGCATAGAACGATAAGCCTAATGAACCATGTGATGAAAGTTCTCTTACGAATTTTGATGAAAAGAGCAAAAAGTAAGATAAAGCCGGAGATAGGGTAAGAGCAGTTTGAGTTCGTTGAAGATGCAGGTACGACGAATGCGATTTTTTATACTGTGTATGCTTTCAAAAAGAGCTATTGAAGCAGAAAAGGATCTATATGTCTGCTTCATAGACTACACAAAAGCATTTGATAAAGTGTAACATAAGGAACTATTAAACTTGCTTAATGATTTAGACCTGAACGGAAAGTATTTAAGAATTCTAAGAAACCTATACTGGGAGCAAACATCGTGTATGCATATAGGTGGGGACAATAGCTCGTATACCGACATTTAAAGAGGCGTTTGGTAAGGACGCGTATTTAGCCCAAATCTTTTTAATTTTTATAGCGAAATCACTCTTACAGATTTTTAAAAATTGCAAGGAATGGTTGTGGGAGGGCAGAATGTTAACAACTTAAGATACACAGATGATACCGTCCTGATTGCAGAGTCAGAGGAAAAACGGTAAGATTTACCAGACACTGTTGTAGAATCCATCAGAAACAAAGGCATGTCAATTAACGTTAAGAATATAGAGTGTATATTAATCAGCAAAGAAAAGGCGGAAAAGTAGTGCAAGTTATCAATTGGTAATATATTCATAAAGCAAGTACAACAGTCCAACTATCTTTGCAGCAAGATTGCCACAGATGGCAAATGTGATGGGAAAATCTGGAAACGAATCGGAAAGGCAAAATATGCATTTGAAATGCTTGAAAGCATACTCAAAAACAGTAAAACTTCTATATCTACCAAGATCAGAATGCTAAATTGCTACATGCTCTCCATTCTCACTTATGGTAGTGAATGCTGGACAATTTCAAAAGGAATGGAAAAACCTATTGAAGCAACAGAGATGTGTTTTTTTAGGATTCACTATAAAACACACGTGTGTAATATTGTCAAACATTTACGCATATTACCCAATAATAGGACTTTTTTTTATTTCTGCTTTGCACGTAGAAAATGTTTCCGAAACAAGCTGAAGCAGTCTGCGTGATTGTTTTCGAGAGGTGCCAAATTTTCCGGTCAAGAAGTATTTGTTGACACTTTAAACTGGTACCATAGCATAAACAAATTTCAAATTTTTATAAAGAAACCTTTCATTTATTTTTTCATTTGCTAATGCTTATTGCTGGTAATACAAATACTAATTTAGAATGTTTGAGTTAAAGTACATAGAAAGTTCATAAAATAAACGCGAGTTGTTGCTTTTTTATCCATTCATACTATACATTATTCAGCAATGCTACCAAAGAAGTTTTTCTACTTTATATAGTTACTAAACATCTTTTTGATGATTTGAGTGTGGATATTTAGTATTGATTCAATCGGTCAATAAAATGATATAAGTATTATTTAGTGTTTTGTGACTTGGAATACAAAAATCCAGGAGAGAATGGATCTGGGAGATTTGGGAGAAGATCGCTAGCCAAACAATTGCTAAAGTATGAAGAAATACATAAAAATAAATGTGATGATTTAAGAAACTGCATTCCAATTTTTAATAGCTGGCTGACAATATTTCTGTAAAATGTAGTACATAACCTCATCGTAGTTTGAATAAAAAAATGGCAAATGGGGTTGACAGGCGATTTATAGCATTCAAGTGGCCTTATACCTTCAGATTGAAGTTTAAACAGATGGTATT
>RDPX01000449.1:325669-340964 GCA_003991215.1 Morbakka virulenta | reverse complement strand
AATGACTGGGGGGAGGCCAGCACTTATATTTCCGCACTTGACTCACGTCCAAGTTCTTCCAAATCAGAGTAGGGTAAGAAAGGTCAAAGCCTGGATGATGGGAGGTTCTACCTCATTACTGGTTTTTGCAGATGCTACCGTTCTGTGTCAGAAAATTCTTGGAAGTGATACCGATTGAGGAATGACTCTACCTTCCTCGAATTCTCCACTTCTCTCACACCCGAACAATAGCTTCTTCACCTAATGTGCTTTAATTGAGATGTCAATTGTGGTAATGTGTAGGAGAATGTTTTGCCCAGAGACCATCCAAGCTTTGGTTTGAGATTTTTTATTCAGTATATCATATGTTAACTTCATCGCTTTATTTGACAAACAAAGATTAATCTTACGAACAGTGAATTTTGAACACTAAAAATAAATTCAATTGACTGTTGGTTTTTTTTATTGTTTTCAAAACTCTGTTATCTTGGTGTATTTGTATATGTATTTTGCTCTGGTTTCCTCGACGATAAGTCAGATAAACAGGTACAATATATCCCAAAGCTGGTTGAATAGTGGCCAAATTGTCAGGGTTTCCGGGCTTTCACATTGACAGTCTATTCGATTATATCTACCAACTTAATCGGCTTTTTTGGTGAGTTAATTGGGTTTCATGGAAACCCAATTAACTAGGACAATTATCTCACGTGTAACCTCGACAAATTTGAGCTTTTGCTATGAAATATAACACAACTGGATTTGCTGCTTTCGGACAAAGAGGCATAATTGTTTATTTTGAATAAGTCTACTGCAATCATCCTGCAGTTATTTCCTTTAAAAGACCTTTATTTTTTCAGCCAGACAAAATTTGCCATCAAAAACAAAGAATAAAAATTAAGAGAAAAAGAGAGCATTCGAGACAAGATGATGAGAGGAAACACTTTTATCCATAGAAGGTGGAGTCAAAGCAAATGAGCAAAAGTAGTTGTCGTTGTCTGAGCAAATTAATCATCTACATGTGTGTTAACACATTTGATTAATATATCAATCGTTTAAAACAAACTATAGTTCTTAGTTTATTAAGTTGCACAGTTTTTGTGTTATATCAATCCCAGAATAGTTGAGCTTCAAACTTTTTAAAATTCAAAGATTTAAGTCTAAATAAATATTCAAACTTTCAAACAATATTCAAATTACAGAAGATTGCTCATAAAAACAATCCGTAAAAAACAGCTTCAGTTTCTGGGACATGTATATAGGAAAGACAAACTTGAAAAGAAGATGCTATGTGGCAAGATAGAAGGGAAGAAAAGCAGGAGCAGACAGAGAATAACATTCATGGAAAGTCTTAATCAATATAAAACGCAAAACACATTAACGAAAGCCTGATAAGGAAAGATGATAAAAAGCTGCTAAGGAAGATGGAAAATAGAGAGATTTGGCGCACCATGTTTGTCGATGTCTGTTCTAGACCTGACACTTGAAGACGAAAGAACTGTTCTCAAAATATTATTACCTTAGTTTGGAAAACCGCAATCTAAGAATGCAAGGAATAGAGAGCTTGTCATAAACGGATGCTTATGAAGTTTAAACAGATGGTATTGAAATAGTTGTGGCTAACCTTCTGAAATCTTTTTTTTTTCGGTTTTAACGTCATTTTCCCCCAGCAATTGGGGCTCAGAAGGTGCCCTTCAGAGGAACTTTGTTTCGGTATTGAGGAATTTCTTGACTGGATGCCATTCCTGACGCCAACCAATGGCTTTTTCTGCTGTAAAGTTCCAAATTCTCCTCATCCTCCGGGGAATTGAACCCGGAATCTCTTAGGTTACTGTACAACTGGAGTGATTATTAAGCCACAGCTCCACTACTTCCTAACCAAATACCATGAAAGCTCAACAAGCAGCTGAAGATACTCGTGTTCTTGTTTAAGAGATAATATAAAGACAAAAACAAAAATTCAATAAAAGTTTGGAATCTCAACACGCAGAGTTGCAGTTGAGTTCGACTCTTAAGTTTGGAAAATTTTTTGCTTTTTCTTGAGAATATGAATTCAGCTATTAGCATTAAATATTTCATGGTCTTTAATATCTAATATACTCTTTTTACTAGGCAGTCCGTTTTTCCCATTCTACTAGAAAATATCTGTTTGATCCTAGGGAAAATATCAGATTTATTAAGTACAATATATATTCCTTGAAATACTTATTTTCTATGCTTGTAGGCATTTTGTTAGTATGAAAATGAAACTGTTGCTGTACAAAGTACTTAAAGAAAGTAAAAAAAGAATTCTTTTAGTACCTTTAAAGAAAGCACAATGAATGACTGGTAAAAAGGAATTTTGTTGAATGTCAGCCTGAGGTGAATGGAGGTGATACAAGGTAGATGTAAGTAAGAAACTACCTCTGAAAAATAGTAACAAGCGATTTGAATTGTGAGACAGGGATAACAATTGTGAAGCTATGGGAATAAAGGCGGTAATATAAACCCAGTTTTCAGAAATTATCAACCCCTTTCTAAACAGGAGACTGAGAGATCGATAAAAATAAAATTTTGGCATTATCATCGAATCCTGCAATTACCTCAGACTGACATTGTGATCAATGAAGACGTTTTGAAAAAAGACACCCCTAAAGAGGGGCACGCAAATTTTCCCAAGCATAAAAGCAAAATATTTGGAATTCAGAAAAAGGACAGAACAAGATCTGAATTGCATACGTTCACTCCAATCTTGAATATTCTTTAACCTTTCTTGGAACTTGACTGTTATATAACCTTATTCGGAGTTAAAGTTTTTGCTACTAGCAAAATATGTTTCAATTATAACCTTATAATATATAATTATATCCTTGTTCTGATTTAAAAGTTCTTGCTTCTGGGAAAATATGTTTCAATTATAACCTTATAATATATAATTATAACCTTGTTCTGATTTAAAAGTTTTTGCTTCTACCAATTATATTATAATTATAACCTGATAATATAATACTATAACCTTGTTCTGATTTAAAACGTTTTGCTTCTTGCGAAGTATTTTATAATTATAATCTTTTAACATTTAATTATATCCTTGTTCTGATTTAAAAGTTCTTGCTTCTGGGAAATTATGTTTCAATTATAACCTTATAATATATAATTATAACCTTGTTCTGATTTAAAAGTTTTTGCTTCTACCAATTATATTATAATTATAACCTGATAATATAATACTATAACCTTGTTCTGATTTAAAACGTTTTGCTTCTTGCGAAGTATTTTATAATTATAATCTTTTAACATTTAATTATATCCTTGTTCTGATTTAAAAGTTCTTGCTTCTGGGAAAATATGTTTCAATTATAACCTTATAATATATAATTATAACCTTGTTCTGATTTAAAAGTTTTTGCTTCTACCAATTATATTATAATTATAACCTGATAATATAATACTATAACCTTGTTCTGATTTAAAACGTTTTGCTTCTTGCGAAGTATTTTATAATTATAATCTTTTAACATTTAATTATATCCTTGTTCTGATTTAAAAGTTCTTGCTTCTGGGAAAATATGTTTCAATTATAACCTTATAATATATAATTATAACCTTGTTCTGATTTAAAAGTTTTTGCTTCTACCAATTATATTATAATTATAACCTGATAATATAATACTATAACCTTGTTCTGATTTAAAACGTTTTGCTTCTTGCGAAGTATTTTATAATTATAATCTTTTAACATTTAATTATATCCTTGTTCTGATTTAAAAGTTCTTGCTTCTGGGAAAATATGTTTCAATTATAACCTTATAATATATAATTATAACCTTGTTCTGATTTAAAAGTTTTTGCTTCTACCAATTATATTATAATTATAACCTGATAATATAATACTATAACCTTGTTCTGATTTAAAACGTTTTGCTTCTTGCGAAGTATTTTATAATTATAATCTTTTAACATTTAATTATATCCTTGTTCTGATTTAAAAGTTTTTGCTTCTGGGAAAATATGTTTTAATTAAAATATTTTAATATATCATTATTTCTTTGTCCTGATTTAAACGTTTTTGCATGCCTTATTTGTTAATAAAAGTAAAATATCCAAACTATATAAAACGAGAAAACATTTCCACAATAGCAAAGAGCATCAATATGGTTCTAAATAAGATGTTAATAATATATTTTAAGGAATGCAAAGATTAAACGTTAGATAAAGGGCTAAAGATACTCAAAAGACAGGTCAACAGCACTCCAAAGAAACAAAGATGAAAAGAAAGATATACTTATCTTTAAATTCATGTCTTTTCAAATTTTACATTTTCTTCATATCCACAACGACACGTGAAAGCTCTTGACTGTATTCCTATTGTTAATGGAACGCTTGTGTGACAATATTTACGTTTGGTCACAGCTTCAGACCAACTTAATATTGTAACAAAAGACCAGAATCAATGGAAAGTATATTCACATGTCAGTGCGCAATCTGGTTTAACTGGAGACAGCGTCACACGATGATATTTTTTGTGAGGTGCCTTCTCAGTTGCACAGTAGCCAAGAGGCTCCTTGTTCCATTCCCCGAATGCGCGAGGAGACTTTGGAACTTTACCAAAAACAAGTCATATGTTGGTGTCAGGAACGTCATCCGGCCAAGAAATTCCTCACTGCCAAATTCAAGTCCCTCACTGAAACCAAAAAAAAGTAGTTTACCTTTAACCTCCATTTCTTGTTTATGAAAATGATGACAATAATGAGGAAAATACTAATTATGTTTATTAAATTGACTATTAGTAGGTATGATAGCTATTATATCGGCAGTTTAATGGTGAGAGGAATACCTACCAGGATAACATGAAAAAGAAAGAACATGTTTCTTAGGCTGTAGCAATGCATTCCCAACAGAGAACAACTGATAATACTTAAGCTGACCATTCATTTACCTAAATTGACGCCTGTAGGAAGGAATGTATATTGAGACTAAGGTTAAGGTCTTCATTCTTGTGCAGTTGTTGTTCATATATTTTTCATATATTTTAGGAACTTAAAAGACTGGTCCCGAGTCAAGCTGCTTGTTTGAAAAAAGGTTTTATATTTGTTGACATCCCTAAAATACATTGAAAAAGTGATTATATGTTTAGCGGAATGCTGGAAAATAAATTGTAGTCTATTAACTCTGATTTAAGAGTCCTAACGGTGTATGAGATATAAATGTGAGTAGATTCTGGAAAAGTGATTCACCGAAGGCTTGTCAGTCGGCTCTATGAAAGAAGTATATAATTTTTGTATACCTTTTTCTACAAACATCTGTTTTCTTCTGACACTTATTAGTCTTTTCACACTCAAGGAGAAGCACGCGTTGTGCCTACAAGTGGAAAAACCAAGAAGCCAATGTACAGCATTTCAACAAAAAATTTATAACGAGGGAACAACGAAGATTAAGATCAAGCAACAAGTAGACGTAAAGCGAGTCGAAGTGAAGAAAATGGGTAATAGACTATGTTAATTGGAATAATTTGAAATAAGAGGGAAACATACCTTAAAATTAGGTGCCATCAGAAAAAAAGTGGCTAGACAGTTGTAGTGTATGGTCTTAGCATAAAGGAGACTACTCAAATGACAACAGGTTTAAATGTGTTTTTGAAAGCGAGATACATCTACATGTCTTATCTTTGTTGCTCTCTACTCAAAAGAACACTCTTCATAACAAAATCGCCATTTATTTTTCTACATACAAATATATTTGATAAGGTTACGTCATTATGTTTATTTACATCTATCAGTATATTCTTGGCCATAAGGGCCTGTCACTGTAATGACAAAATATACCTTTGCCAGCCTTGCAGCCTATGTTGTGCAAGGGTTGTAGGTTGACTACCGATATGTCAATGGTGTCAAGAATGATATAAAGGCAAGGAACACCAGTGGAAATGGAAAGCTTGAAATAAAACCATTAGCAAGAGCTTCTATAAATAACTACAATGACAAAAAGAAGATTAGAAAAAGCGTATCGCTAAATCAAGAAGCAATGTTGAATAGTTGCCAATGCTTAAAAAGAAGCTTTATTTCACCATCAGAAAATCTATAGAATATCAGCAAAGAACAGTCAGATAAAAACACTCTATTATTCCAAAAAATTAGAATTTTCCTGTTTTGGCGTCAAGCAATTTTTCATATTGTCTCGTTTTTATAAAAAGGTCTCAGAAGGTGAAGATGCCAGATAACAGGCTTTGTAAATCAGGTGCTGACTAACAGCATGGATGAGACGTGGTTTACCAATTGTTACTCATGACCCTCAAGTATTGACAAGAAAAAGGGATAACAATGGGGCAGTTATACCCCAATTCTCACTTTGTTTTTTGTTTTTTTTCAGTTCCGCAACTGGGGCTCAGAATTGGGGCATTTATACCCCAATTCACACTTTGTTTTTTGTTTTTTTCAGTTCCACAACTGGGTGCCCTTCAGAGGGACTTTGTTTTGGCAGTGAGGAATTTCTTGGCCGGATCCCCTTCTTGACACCTGCCACTGCCTTTCTTTTGTAAAGTTCGAAATTCTTCTTGCCCACTCGGGGAATCGAATCCGGAACCTATTAGTTACTGTACAACTGTACTAACCATCAAGCCAAGACTCCTCAATTCACATTTTCATTTCCTAAAAAAGTTCTTGTTTCATAAAAGGCCAGATATAAAGTGTGACTTGTGTGAAAAATGGCAGAGAATTATTTCCACACTAAATTTACAAAGCATAAAAACATAAATACGACAACAAATATTCTGTAGTTGACTACCAGTTAACCTTTGTACTTGTGAAACTGTGCTGATGGGTAAAAATACAAAAAATAATAAAAATTCTTCTTGCTACTGAAAATAAAGATGTTTTGTAAATTTGATCTTTGATGTTAAATTATTTTATGAAAACGAGGCAATGTCCTAAACCTACATAACAAATACGGTGTGCCAGAAGAAATTTAAAGGATTTATTTATTAAAATATATATTTAAATATATATATATATATATTAATATATATTATATTATACTACATTATATTATATTATATTTTATTATATTATATTATATTATATTATATTTTATTATATTATATTACATTGTATTATATTATATTATATTGTATGATATTATATTATATTATATTATATTATGTTATATTATATTATATTATATTATATTATGTTATGTTATATTATATTATGTTATGTTATGTTATATTATATTATATTATATGATATTATATGATATTATATGATTATATTACTTTATATGATATTATATTATATTATGTTATATTATGTTATATTATATTATATTATATTATATTATGTTATGTTATATTATATTATATTATATTATGTTATATTATATTATATTATATTATATTATATTATATTATATTATATTCTATTCTATTATATCATATTATATTATATTATATTTTATTATGTTATATTATATTCTATTATATTCTATTATATTATATTATATTATGATATTATATGATATTATATGATATTAAATGATTATATTATTTTTTATGATATTATATTATATTATGTTATATTATGTTATATTATATTATATTATATTATATTATGTTATGTTATATTATATTATATTATATTATGTTATATTATATTATATTATATTATATTATGTTATGTTATATTATATTCTATTCTATTATATCATATTATATTATATTTTATTTTATTATGTTATATTATATTCTATTCTATTCTATTCTATTATATTATAGTTTTTATTTTAATTGATATGACATGTCCTGTCTAAGGATTATTAAATAAATAAAAACCCATTTCTAGTTATACATTCCAACAAAAAGTTTGTCTTACCCTGTGGTAAAAAGCACTTCCGTATATTTGCTTGTCAACACCAACAAACACAGTAGAAGGTTGCAATTTTATTCATTTTTAAAAGTTTTGTCTCCCCTTGGCAAAATGCTACGTTTTAGTGTACTTGAGTACGCGGCAATGAAAAAGGAATCTTGTATGTATCGAAAGAAGAAAGATCGCAATTGAATATTTGTCTCTCACTCCATCTTTTCTTTCTCCCAAAATGTTTTTGTTTCATAAAAAGCTAGACGGTCAGGTTGGATTCTATTAATTTACTTCTGTACATGATATTTATTTCATTTTCCTCCCTTGGGGCTCTCTCGCCAGTCTTCTGTTTGCTGTAATTTCATTTGTACAATTGTATATAGCTAAATATTTGTTCTCTTCTTTTGCCGTTTGGCCACTTATTTTGTTTCTAACTATTATTAACATCTTTGCTCCTAAATGACGTCTTGTCTTGTGTGTTAATTCTTTTTTTTAAAGTATATTACTAAGATTTCTTTCTAATTTATTGCTTGAAAAGTACCAGATTATTCGTGGCTTGCCGTTTTTTGTATTTTCGTTTAAAAGACCAAAAACTGGGCAGAAAGTACTATATCATTTGTTTTCATTGTCATTGCTGATTATTTAAACCCATAATTACCTCGACGTGAAAACAGTTAGCAGTGCCTGTTGTTGAAATCAATCAGCAAAGCAATTTAAAAGAATGATTTGTGGTTTCACACTGGAGCTAAAGAGCACAAATCAAGGAGAAAAGAAAAGCTTTTTCAAAATTCAAAAACTTTGCAGGCAAAACTTACTATTAAAAGTGCTTTTTGTTTTTGTGGAAAAGAGTATACCTCTGTCAGTGTATCACGGCCTTTTGGCTAAGAGTTAGTGTAGAGCTCTGGTCTCTCCTTGGTCGGGGCTTCGGCTATAGGGCCCAACCATGCAGCACAGGTGGTCTCAAGGTGCTTGAGCACTGGCGGAAGACCAACCCAGGAGGAAGGGGCTTCCCAGGGAGGGTCCTGGAGGGCGATCCGTATGTCTTGCATTTGATGTTATTTTGCGTGTTTTGTGTCCCACTTTTTCTTGATCTTGCTTCCTTTCGGATTTTTAATAGATGGGAATTAGTAGAAGATAAAAATGGGCCTACTGTTTGCCAGGGGTTCCAACAATGGAAGGCTTATCCTTGGACATACAGGGAAGTTGTTATTTTAAAGGAAGTACTTTGTGTGCCAACATTACAAAAGAAGGTTACGGTTACTATCAATGACCAAAAAGAGTGACACAGCAAAAAAATAGAAACAATTCTGTTGGACTTTAAGGCCAAATCTTGCAAAATTGTTGCACATAACAAGCCTAAATACAGCACATAGGGTGTGACTATGGAAATTCTTTTCCAGCAAGTGACACTTGGGAGACTGCAGGTGAAAAGAATAATTGTTTATGTAAGTGGGGTTTACATTTTTTCCAAAAGAGTAAAGGCAATATGAAGTTACTGAAATATAACAACCATAGTAAATGCAAAGTAATGTAATCTGAAGGAATATTAAAATAATTGTGAGGATTGTACTATCGACAAACAGCAACACCTGCCCCTTTCATAGAAATAGTTTCACAGAAGTGAAACATAAAGCTTGACATAAAAAATTCTCTGTGCGTCCATTGGTTTTACAAATTATAGCACTAGACACAAACTTGAAATCCTTTAAGGCGAGAAACTGGATAAAACTCAGGATGTTTAAAGTGTAAAAATGAAAATCCAACATTACTGACCGATGAAAAAGAAACTCAAGTTAACCCAAGGCTAAAAATTTTAATCATAATAATAACAATGAGTAAACCTGAAGTATCTTATTAAAGAAGTAAACCATGAGGTCTGGATACCAGAAGCGAGACCGAAATAAAATCGACTGACTCCTAATAAATTAGTATAAATTATTGGGAGTGTAAAATGTTGTTACTGTTGTTTCAGTAGCTAACCCTTTCATGCAGACCATTTGTGTACATTGCGAAGAAAGCAAAACATCAGAGGGATGCAAATCAAAGTGAATTTTCTTCACTGTCTAAAGATAAAATCTGAAGTTTCCCTGCTTTGTCAAAAATTTAAAAGCTGGGTTATAAAGGGATCTTTAAGGTCATGTATGAAGCAGATGGTAAGGTTCTTTACAAGGCTTGACAATTGTACACATATATTAGCAGAAAGGTATTTTAGTCTTGGATAAGTTTTCGTTTGCAATCGTATTTAAATAGTAATTAAATTGTATTAAATTTAGCATTAAAAAGGTAACTTGCCCTCCATGCTCATAAGATGGACTTCTAATTTAAATTGTGATCATAAGAATATTTGCATCCTGGAACTTGAACTTTGTGGATGAAAGGTGGTCAGCTACGTTGTGCTCATTGTGTAAAAGAATTTTCGGCATAAAGCAATTGGGTGGATGCTGGAATGGAGCCATGAATGGTAACCTTAAGGTATTTTACAGTCAAAATGAGTATAATTGTTTCCACGTGGTGTCAAAACAATTAATATGAACAAAGTGAAATTATACGAGGACTCACAACTTTGTTAGGGTTCAATATTCTCTCGGTACCAATGGAGGCAGTAAATTTAAAGCTTTTATAGTTAAATAGAAGACCTATCTATCTATTGGAAAACCTGCTAGAAGTGTATTATAGAGATTTGAGATGCATGATTGCAAACAAGTGTCTACTCCATAGGCAAGAACAAAAATTTATCATAAAATTTGCAGATGATGGAGAGGCAGTATCCATAACAGGATACTCCGATTGCAGCTGACGTTCTTGTATCTGTTAAGAAAAAGGCCTCATTTTGTCAGGACGGGGAGCTTAATCAGGCGTCAGAATCCCTAAGGCCATATGCGCTACATTTTGGCAACTCATGCGACGCCACTAGAAACCAATATTATTGTCCCTTCCTTTCCATTGGATCCTGTCAGCGACGTGGAAAGGGAGGCTTTGCTGCATTGGTAACAATCTATTCTCCAAACTGTTCCCCAGGCTTCTTACACTGGAGATATCACTCAAAAAATAATCTTAAAAATTCTGAACTTTATGGACTCAGAAGAAACTATAGATGTAAGAGCTTTATCATGTCATGAGTTGTAAGCTTTTTCCGAGCTAAGTTTCCAGAGATACATCTCCCATCGTCAGGCTTCGTCATAGTTGGTCTTAGATGTAAGAACTTTATCATGTCATAAGTCGTAAGCTTTTTCCGAGCTACGTTTCCAGAGATACAGCTCCCATCGTCAGGCTTGGTCATAGTTGGTCTTAGATGTAAGAGCTTTATCATGTCATGAGTCGTAAGCTTTTTCCGAGTTATGTTTCCAGAGATACTTCTTCCATCGTCAGGCTACTGAAATGATTGGATTCGGCTATTTTATGCTTTGGTAGTGTGGACGTGCGTGTAGACAGAGCTCGAGTTGTTTCGGGAAGTGGCGCCATACCTATGTTGTATTTGTTGCGTTTCTTTCTTTAGTGCTAGAAGCCATATTACTGGAAGGGTGTAGGATATACTGTTGATGCAATGCACCAATCACAAATTGGATATGGTCACCAGATATTAAATATGGTCACCGGACATTAGAGAAACTTCATACTTCATGTGATAAAAGCCACAATTATGATCAGCCTTTGATTGTATACTATCAAAATATTAAAAGAAAAATGAGAAAAATTCATCAAAAAGGTATTGCACTCCTTAATTTTTTGGCTCCAATAACGAGAGGCAAAGAGGACGTAAGTTAAGTATCCACAATTCTCTATATAGAAATAATATACAAAAAGACTGCAAATTTCAGCCAGAATAAATTTCTGGAAAAAGCACTTGTTTACATTATGAATGTGTACATGAATAAACATAAAATTACTTTTATTTTGAAAACAATGGTTCGAAAATATCATCTCTTGTTTTGCTACATCTTTCACCCCTATCCGAAAGAGAAAATAACTATTTAAGGATGTAAGGAACTTTAACAGGAACTCTGTTTTGATGCAACTACAATATTCTGAGCTGTTTTCGTCAGAACACATCGCACTCCTAGTTTACATATCAGACACAAAAAAAACCGGTGGGATGAAAGCCAGCTTCAGTCCAAGGTGGAAAACCATGAAGTCTAGAAAATTGTTATTTCCTGCTTGTCCTATGCCCTGTCTGATCACTAATATACAACTACCTTTAAGTTCTAGGCCTATTTTTAGTGCGTTCCTCTTTGAGCTATAATTATATTTCCCGTCCATTGTGCACTTTCTTATATAAATGAATTTGATGACTTATTTAAATTCGGGTTCTGCTATTCAACATCTAATTCCTATTACTGGAACCCAAAATGTGGTAAGAATAACATTTGACCTTTAAAAGTTAAAGTTAATATCATATACAATTTCTGCTTAATTGCATACAACAATATATATATATATATATATATATATATATATATATAAATATATATATATATATATACTGATACATCGAAAATACGAGTTAAAATCGAGACAGTTTTTCTAACAATCGATATGTTAAACCATCCCATATATTAAATGGCACAATAATAGATATTTTGCTTACATAGTAATCTTTTGGGACAAATTTTTCTCTGGGTTACCAAGGCAACTTTGAAAAAGAATTAAGCCTTCCTTTTGCAATTGATAATAGATCGAAATAATGCTTATATTGTTGTCATCATAGTGAGTTTGTTGTTGTTGTTGTTAATGTCCACTGTTGGTTCAAACCAAGCAGTAAAATGTCGCAAAGAGTGGTCTTCTCTTATAATTCGCATTCCTTTTATATTAGGGGCACGTTGTGCAACCCGTACAATACAATTAACGGCATAATCCATGTGTGCTTTAGTATACATGCGGCGTGGTATTGCTAACCGAACAAGTTCCATAGCCGCTGGCTTTTCACTACCATCAGTCTGACGTCCGAACATAACACTGCCGATTTCAACACAACGAATACCTCCTTCAAGGTAGATTTCAGCTGATAAAGCTTGACCTAAGAGACAGGAACAACAAAAATAACTGATACACTACGACCTACTAGAGCAATAGTAACAAAAACAATAACAATAATAGTAATAATAACAATAATAATAACAATAATGACAGTGATAGTAGTAGTAGTAGTAGTAGTAGTAGTAGTAGTAGTAGTAATTTTTGTATTGCTTTGAACCATACAAAGCAAAAAACCACACCAGGTATGTAGGACTATAGTTAAGGAAACAAAGATATCAAACAAAAAAAAGTTAGGGGCCAAGAGTTGAACGTTTGCCCTTAAAGTTAAAACATTACGTCATACGATGAAGAAAGTGCAGTAAATATAATAACTGCGAAAATACAAATTTAATAACCGGAAAATAACTGGAAAGTGTAAATGAGTGAATAAACACAAAATTTCGGGGTGTATTTCTTCACATAAAATGAAGGTCTAAAAAATTTAAAAATTAAGGTTATCTCCAGCATTTGTATTGACCACCGTCATTTGTACTTTGCCTATGTAAAAACCTTTTGAAAATAATCACATTTAAAGTAACTACTAACTAACAAGAAAAAAAGCATGCTATAAACAAATGGCTGAGATAGAAAAACAATTACGATTATTTATTATGACTAAAGTATAAGTAATAACAGGGGGATCCTAATTTCCTGCAGGTAAAAATCATATTAGAAGTACTTTAACTGGTCTTTGTATTTAAAATAGTGAGAAAACATGATGTTTCGACCACCAAGGTCTTTTTTTAGGTCAAGAACAAAAATAAGTGCGACGAAACAAACACTTTGTAGACAGGACTTTGTTACCGCACCAAAATAAACGGAAAACATTGTACAATAAGAATGGGCACAATGAAATATATTTCAAGGTATTGATTTTTCACTTAATCTAGCGTTGTCTGTCACTGTTACGTTTGTTTAGCTTCCTTTAAAAAATTTTAATGTAATCTGTAGCAAATAATTTCTTCTTCTTCTTCTTTAGGCATCCAGTCCAGAGCAGACATCGACGACCATGGCGCCAAATCTCCCTGTTGTCCATCTTTCTTATTAGCTCGGCTTTCGTTAATGTGTTTTGCATTGTCCATTGATTAAGACTGTCCATGAATGTTATTCTCTGTCTGCCCCTGCTTTTTCCCCCCTTCTACTTTAATTAATTATACAATTTCATACCATGCAAAAGTTAGGGTGCAGAGAATAACAATGATCCGCCTTACAGTTATATGGAAAGATGCATGCCATCGAACAATATTGTATCGTATCATATTAAAGTGTTGCACAATACAAAAAATGCAATTCAGTGAACTTAAAATACTACAGTAAAGGCAGCTAAGGAATGCTTAACACCATATAGTACGGCCTGACTATTGAACAGTAGTGTATACTACAACTATTTTTATACTACATTTTTAAAGAATATAATGAATTATACCACCATTGTACGGTATACTACAATATTGTCCAATTTAACACAAAATATCGGAAAGCATATATGACAGACTGTAGAAAAAACACAAAAAAGAGATATTTACCAGTTTTACTAAAAATGCCTTAATTGCAAATGAAAGCTCGTTGAGTTAAGCAACATTTTCCCTTTATTATTCACAGAAAATGTCGTTTTAAAAAATAGTCACTTTCTGTTAATAAATTCGGAAACCAGGGCAACCACTTTTCTACTTCATTGGTGGAGTGTTTGTGGTCTATGTTGCCTCGGTTACCTCCCAAGCTTTAGTCATACAGCCATACTTCAGTGGTGAATTCCAGCAACTTCCCAAAACTATTCAAGTAGTGGTACCCCTTCACCCTTGCCTTGGTGTCATCCTCTCGTACGTCGCCAAGAGCTGATTTATTTGGTACTCAAATAGATACCACCGTAGACGGAAACTCTTCCGCTGTTTAGTGTGGCCCGTGCTAGATCTGCTTTGTTTGTTTAGGAATCTGGAACGAACTTTGAAAAAGATGTAATTATCCAATTCCTTGCTTGGTCAGGGTAATTATCATATTCAACTTTGCATGGTGGTCCCAAGTACTCCTACCAGAGAAAACTTTATTTCATTTAAAATATTCCGGCAATTTTTTAGTTTTCTTTATAGCGGCCCGAATAGGTCAAACAACAACATCAACTAGAACCACAATCACAACAGAAAAATCATTAGAGAATTTTTTTTTCTAAAAATAATCATGATAAACCATGACTTGTCTTAAGTGTGGCTTCGACCTCGGTCACAATAAAGACCTTTCGATTAAGATGAATTTTTAAATGAGTTTAACTTTTCGAGAAAAAACAGATCACCCACATATTCCCCTTCCCCCCCCCCTCTCTCTCTCTCTCTCTCTCTCTCTCTCTCTCTCTCTCTCTCTCGTCTCCCTTTCTCTTACCTTTCCTCTTTCCTCTACCCACCTTCTCTTTTGTTTTCTTGCTTGTGTACTTGCCCCCCCCCCCCAAAAAAAAATTGGTATTAGATTAATTTCCGCTGATAAAT
>RDPX01000449.1:313668-325455 GCA_003991215.1 Morbakka virulenta | reverse complement strand
CCCACCTCTTTTGTTTTCTTTCTTGTGTACTTGATCCCCCCCCCCCAAAAAAATGGTATTAGATAAATTTCCGCTGATAAATTATAACACAAGGGATTTGAAGGCACTTTTTCAAAGAAAACGTTCATATATTAACTAAGTTTAATTGTTACGTGACAGTTAGTATTGCTTGAATCAAAATCAAATTAAGGTATATACTGAGTCCGTGTAATAATGATGATGGATGATGATGATGATGATGATGATGATGATGATGATGATGATGATGATGATGATGGAGAATATACACCGATGACGAATAAAGTTTTTATGGTTTCTTACCGGGATACTGTAGCTGTGGAATATGAGGGAGTAGCTTCATTGCATCAATGTAAACAGCATGCCCTCCTATAGGTTCAATGACAGGAACACCGTGATTGGCAAGCTGTTCTCCTAAGTACCGAACCTGTCCAACTCTATCACGCAAGTAGTCTTCATCTACTACTTCTCGAAGCCCTTGAGCAATGATCTCTAAATCACGGCCTGCGAGTCCTCCATAGGTTAGAAATCCTTCCGTTAGGATAAGGTTGGTAGTACATTTTTCTGCTAGTTGGTCATCATTGGTACCAAGCCAGCCACCAATGTGCGCAAGGCCATCCTTTTTTCCACTCATTGTCATACCATCTATCAAGCTTGCCATTTCTCTTATGATATCACCAATGCTTTTAGCTTTGTAACCTTTCTCTCGCTCATGAATAAACCAGGCATTTTCAGCAAACCTAAAATTAAAATGAAGACTGGCTTTAGTAAAATGAATCATTTTCCACATTGTTTCAGGAATTCGCAGCAATTAATGTTTTAAAATAACGAAGAAGGGTGATGTATTGCTATGTTCATTATGCAAGTATGAGAATCAAAAATAACATAAGTCCCTGATTATGATCTACCACCGTAGGAGTCATGGCTTAGTGGTTAGTGCAATTGCACCGTAACCAAGAGATCCGGGTTCGTTTCCCCGAGCGGGCGAATTTGGAACTTCACAAAAGAAAAAGCCAATGGTTGGCGTCAGGAAGGGCATCCGGCCAAGAAATCCCTCACTGCCAAATCCAAGTCCCTATGAAGGGCATCATCTAAGCCCCAGTTACTGGGGAAAAATGACGTTAAAACGAAAAAAACCCAAAAAAAACCCCAAACCGTACTGTACAATAGCCGCTTCCAAAATTTTGAGGTTCTACTTGTGTGGTTAAGAATATAGCTTGTATACGTTGAACCCTAACATTCACTACATTATAAAGGTGACAAGTAACGGAAAATGAGATGGCTTTTCAAAGTTTTAATGGTCATCTTCAAGATTGGCATTATTATTAATTATATACCTGCAATTAAGAATTGTTTACAAAAATTATGCAATGGACTAAAAAACAGAATTTCAATATTAAAACTATACCAAGACTTCTAAAATCCTTTACCATTTCCATTCGAACATATGGGAATAGCTGTTGGACCATTACCTAAATGGCAGGATAGACAATAGACTACTGCACTGTGGTTCTACCGTTGAATTCTGCATATTACTGGACAGAGCATGTGTCAAATTACCAATTACTTAACAAGCTAAGGTACAGGAAAACCTTATTGCGATAGAACAGGGGCATTTGTCTTAGGAAAATCCTTTAATGTTTTATTTTCTATATGGTGATTTGAAAAGAGGCAACATTAAAAAGAGGAAAACATTATGTTTCCTCCTTTCAAACCAGCAGATAAAAGTAAAGAAATAATGGATTTTTGTAACACAAATGACGGAACTAGGAATCGAGTGTACGATCCGCAGCTGCATTCTTTGAAGAAAAAAATTTTTTTCTTTACATTATCATTTTTAACTGGATGAGGTACCCTGCAGTAGTGATCGATTGGTATTAAGTCAAGATATTACCGTCTAAGACATTCGCGGTTTAAATCCTGGCCACGTTCCTGGAAATACTGCTAACAATTTGTTTTTCCGTTAAAACAGTTTTTCTGCTGGTTTTGTAAATGTTTTCGCAGGTTTCTTCAATTTGTTTATTTCTGTTTATTTTCACGTCACTTTCTCCCAGTTACTGGGTCTCAGACGGTGCCCTTCACAAGGACTTGGATCTGGCAGTAAGTAATTTCTTGGCGGGATATCCTTCCTGACGCCAACCAATGGCTTTTTCTTTTGTGAAGTTCCAAAGTCGTCCGCTCGATAAATTGAACCGGGAACTCTTGGTTACCGTGCAGTTGCACTAACCATTAAACCACGGCTCCTGTCCAATGTGTGTTTATTAACTTGTGTTCACAATTACGCTCCTTGTTTCTATAGCACTCTATGTTAGCGAAGCTATTTATCAATGAAAGTCGAAAAAGAAATCTTCCAGGATTCATTGTGACAGCTTTCTAACCAAGTCAGTGAGTCGGTAAAAATTTGTTGATAAGTTTTATCAAAGAGATCATTTTTGAATTAAAAGACAATGTTAAGTCATAAACAAGTCTCTAATTTTGTAGCTGACCTAAAAGTTACACTTAGATTCATACCTACTTTACTCTTTAAAAAATTGTAATAATTATATTTCAAATTGAAACAGATTAAACCAAATAAAAAATTAAGTGCTTTTCAAAATTTTCTTTTTAAGAGTAGGTGCTTGTTTTGTACTTAAAGAGTTATTAACTGAAAAAAACCAGCCAAATCTTTTTATTATTACTCTCTTCCGTTAAAAGTACGCTTTAAACGGAAACATAAGCATATTAATTAGTCAGTCTTTCTATGATTTTTTAGCTACTCATTTGAATTTTTCACAAACCACAGGGAAGTTGTTACAACAAATTTGCTAACATAGATGTTTAAGAATTTCGTGCACCGCTTTGATACTGAAATAGGTACGGAAAGCCAAAGCTGCTCTTCTGTTTATCATTTCGTTATGTTTCACCAACCAACAGGCTTTAAACCTTATAAACCTAGAATTGCCACGGTCAAAAATATCTGCAATAGGCATTTAATCGAATTCAAAAAAAAGGATTGAATGCAGCTAAAGGGCATTTTTTTTTGAAATACTGTAATACTTGATCCCCAGAATTTATTGTTCAGGAAAAGCAAAAGACAGGAGTTCAGGTAAATCATGTATGGAGACGATTGGACCATGATTTCTCCCCCTACTAGAAATGAAAGGAAAGAGAGCGCGAGAAATCCAGAGACGGAGAAAGAGAAAAAGAACTAGAAAAAGGCTCAAGGAGAGAAAAATTCGGGAGAACTGATGAAAGTGATTTTCCTTTGGTAACTGGAAAGTATTGGAGTATTAATATTTCAATTAACACCTCAGTGAGGTGTTTTGCCAGTAGAAGACCTGGAATGTTAGTGTTTGTTAGTTTTCGTCGTGTGGCATAACTGTAACGCTTAACTCTAATCTTAAGTGGAACCCATAACCAAAGCAATCCTCACCTAAAGTAGTAAAATTTATTCAAATACAAATGGTATCACGACAAATTGTTACAACTGGAGTTTAATACTATGGCCAATTGATAAATATGGAATCACTGCAGAGAACGAATCATTAATTTAAACCTGAAAGCCCAGAAAGAAGCAAATTACTTTCTGAAATACAAACGAAGGCCAAGTGGTGGTGGTGGTGTGTGTGGGGGGGAAGAAGTTTATAGCAAGACAGATTTAAGGAAAGAGAAGAGGGTAGAGAGGAAATAAGATAAAAAGGCGACGGGGGTAGGAGCGATAAATCAAGGGATAAAAGTAGATAGAAAGTATGAGCAAAGACTACAAAAAGACATGAGGATGAAAAGGCTCCCTATAAGAAACGGTTAAATCAACTCAGGGTTCAAAAATTAAGTCAGGGCTATGTAATACTACTTAAAGTTGGCTTGAAAAAGGTGAAATAGAAAAATAATTTCTCTCTGGATTATTCAGTTTAAGACTGGCGAGTGAAGAAAACCAGCTATTTTACTCAACAGTTAACTCTCAGTTTGTTGAAAATAAAGAGACATGGTAATTCTTATTACCATTGTCCTGCAACGTGTAATATTTAGAAACTGTTAGTACAGGGCAAGAAGGATTGTTTTGTGCACCTTAAAGAAAAGCTATTTTGTACTAAGATATTGTCAAGTGTAAAAACAAACGTGAAAACACGAGGTAAGTGGATTTCAGAGGATATCAATACATAGGATTAAAAAGTACAATGCTCTTTAGCTTTCAGGTCATAAGAGAACTCAATCCTCACAACAATTATACGCAGTTTTAAATTCCCTATCAGATTTAGTAACAGTCATCTTCCTAGTTGTAATGCGAAAAGCAAATACAATTTAAACTTTAAAGCAACATAACTCAACCATTCAAGGATGTGATTCCTAATTATGAAAAAAAATGGCAATGGTCAGGAAACGAGGGGATAATCCTGATACAATGTTGATGGATTGGTTTGTTTTGAGGACGTCGTCTTTGAGTGCAGTTAAATAATAAAAAAGAGAGGTTCTTCATTAACTTTGTATCCCTCTTTATTCTAGCCGAAGAGAAATAAAAAAGCGGCGGAAAAGGAAATGAAAAACGGAGAAGAAATGGAGAGGGGAGAAACAGCACGAGAAAGATGAGAAATAATGAGGGAGTAAGGTAGTAAAGGAAAGGAGAGAAATGGGGAGAGACAGACAGACAGATAGAGTGAGTGAGAGTGAGAGAAAGAGAGAGAGAGAGAGAGAGAGAGAGAGAGAGAGAGAGAAAGAGACAGAGACAGACAGACAGAAGACAGACAGACAGAAGACAGAGACAGAGAGAGAGACAGAGAGAGACAGAGAGAGAAAGAGAGAATATGTGAGATTGAAGGGAGCGCAAACACAAACACATACACACAAGCACACACACACAAACTTTCGAACTACTTTTCCTACCGATATAATGCAAAAAGACAATAAAGAAGAGCAGCCTCTTGCCCTGTGTCAAGTAGAATAAGAGAAAGAAAGAGAAGAAAGGTTGGCGAACAAAAAAGCCAGACAAAACAGAAGTATGGACGCCACTGGCAAGAATTTAAAAGAGCTACCAAAGGAATAAGGGCGAAGAAATAGAAATAGAAATGCAAACGTGCTGTGAAGGAGAGAGAATGGAGCCGAATAGACCTCAAAAGACACACGTCTCAATAAGCGTCATTCTTAGTTTCAAATAGAGTTCTCTTTGCCATGTTTCTCCGGTCATTGTTGCTACCATAATTATCATCATCCAGCGCTCTTTGGTTGCACCTTGGCATCCATGATTCTTTTACCTTCTGTAGTCAAATTTTCTTGCAGCAGATTGTTCTTTTTAACTGGGTTCCTTCTACTTCCATTTTTGTCTAATTTGGGAAGAAAAATGGAGTACTGAAGAGGTTTCAGGGAAAGCAGTTTAGGGCAAAAGGGAAATGGGCTGATCAAAAGAGAGGCACGAAGGCACAATCTAACAAAACCGGGGAATAAGTCTCTTTAAAAAGAATAATGGTAAACACTGACATAAAAAAATGATTTGATGGTATTTGAATCTACTACATAAATTGACAACGGCTGACCGATACCTACCATTGTTAGTTTGATACTACGCTGAAGAAGGCAACGGCAAACCACTTCAGTTCTACTGCCATGAATACATTATGCACACGACAAGAACGAGCCAACTGAAAGATGTACGAGACAGAGGAAGGTGGAGGCAAGCAGTGCATAATATCACTAGGAGTCGACACCGACTTGATGGAACCTTGTGATGATGAATCTACTACACTAAGGAATTTCGGCTGTAAAGATTAGATAGAAAGTGCAAAGAGTGTACTAAGTAACAATTTCATTTTCAGTAAAGAACAAACAAAAGTTTTGAAGTGATCACTTTTTTAACTGTATACTGTTATAACTTTCTACTATTAATTACATCCTGCTACAATGCCTTTTTTAGAGAAATCTGAGCAACAGGTTGGTAAAAATTACTTAATTGTCTACGAGAATTTCTGTTTTCTACATTTAGTCCTTTTTTCTCCTCCCCCGTAAACAAATCAAAAATATGTTAGCAATAAGTAAGCAATATAATGCTTATTTAATGTTATTAATCCCTATGTCATCTCCACTATAATCTTAGAATAACACTCTCTATCTTTTGAGTTTCGTGGTTTATATACTAAAGCTCATTCTGAACCCAAAATTTGAATAATTCTCATCATTCTTTCACTGTTGATAAGTTTGTCACCACTGATCAATTTCTCACCAACTTAACATTTCCGCTATTTTACAAATAGATTACGAAGTGGTTTCGGATTAAAAAAACACAAGTACTATCTATCAGTATTCAATTAACTGCTTTGCTGGGCTGGTATAAAGCGAACTAAACTACAAAATCGTACACCATGCCACATGACAATGTATGAAAATAAACCGAACAATTTAAAAAAAATAACATACTGTATCAAAAGCAGCTATATCTATAGCTGTTAATAATAGTCAGGCTGTGCTATAACTTCCCAATGATTACAAAGGTATTAAAATACCGCATTTAAAAGACAGAAGAGGAAAAGATAGTTAACAAGTAGAAGGTTGGCATGCGCAATGGGTATGATTGGTCAACTACATTAATACCGCATTTAAAAGACAGAAGAGGAAAAGATAGTTAACAAGTAGAAGGTTGGCATGCGCAATGGGTATGATTGGTCAACTACATTAATACCGCATTTAAAAGACAGAAGAGGAAAAGATAGTTAACAAGTAGAAGGCTGGCATGCGCAATGGGTATGATTGGTCAACTACAGAAATGTTTGTGTTCCAGTCATCTTTTTGCGTCCACTCTATAAAGGGTTGTAATAAAGTAAATTAAATCCTTCAATCATAGACCGTATTTACAAAACAAATAAGTTGTATCCATGTACTTAAGGGTTGCAGTAGGTCTAGTACAAATTTGTTGTCATTTATCTTGTGTGCAAAACATATTTCAAAACACTGTAATCCTTATTTCCAGATGTGATTCCATTTTTTAACTTATTTACAGGAAACCAAGTGCGCTGTATCTCGCGATCTCTAAAATTCAAAACCAGATTAGCATGGGATTATGTTCATTCACATTCAACGACCTGTATCCACCTTATGGTTTTGGAAATCCTATGTGTGGTCCTTTTGATTAAAATATTGCCCTGCAAACAAAGCCCTTACCTGATTGGGTATGCAATAGGATTCCAGTAAGATGAGCCGGGCCCAAACCTGGTTGTAAACAATACTTTCTGGCCTACAGATGTGTTTAAAAAAGATCAGTGTATTAACTTATTAAGCCACACTTGCTTAGCACTTTGGTCTTCCCGTCCACTACACATTGTTTTCAGTCACAGCTTGTGCTTAGTAAACCACGAACTCATAAAGAGGCTAGTTTTTTAAAAGTTGGTATCAGTCGCATGCGTGTTTAAAAAGGTGCACAGTCTGGTGATGGTCTGCAAATTTATTTTTACTTAATTCGTGTCCCATCACCCATTACGCCCGAATTATACAGGGTTACGGAATCCAAGATTTACAACTTTTATCGGCCTCTAGCAGGTACTCATTGTCAAAAGGAAGATTATACTATATTACTTCTAATAAGCGCCGTTTCCTTAATAAGCACTCCTTACCCATTTTTGGAACCCAAGCTACTGTATTGACAACTTGGAAATTTTGGCCAAAATAACGAACGGAACATGGAAAATGACCGCCCGGTGCCACCGCCAACTTCAACTTTGTACGAAAATTTGCTTGTTGTTCCTTATCGCAGCAAACGTTTTAGCCCTTCTCGTAATCTGTGTTGCAATGTAGTGAAAGTAAAAAGTCAAGTCCAATAGCAAACGTAGAATTCCTCACTTTGTCATTAAAGGTCCCATCTGCAGTGTCACCATGTTTCAAAATGCTCCAGATGATTTTTTAAATATTCCGTGGGTAAATGACCAACTCCTTTGTTCTCTTTCCTTTTTCTGTACATACTTAACTTAAAACTTAGGCTCATCCGATTCCTTGAGGTCACGGTGGAATTTTGACATAGTTTGCACGCCAGTGGTTTCTTTATTATGACACTGTACATACTATCGGCGAAAATGTCCATCGCATTTTCTCCTTCCTATTCTTCTGCAGATATTTCTCCAAAAAGAGGTGTCATGCTGGTCCCACACACGGTTTTCGGGTACCAAACTAATGTCTTAATAGATCCCCTGAATTTTTTTTAAAAAATTTATTAATCCTGATTAGCGTCCGTCCACTACGAATTTTTAAGGGGCAAGACGCTTATGAGGACGAATGAGGTAATGACTGAAAATAAACCTCATATTCTGATATTGAATAGGCTTTTGTGAAAGTTTCTGAAAAACTAAATATGAAACCGTTTATTGCTTGCTAAAAATTCCTTATAAGGTAGTTCACGAATACTCAATGGCAGTTCGTTATAAATCTTAGCTGCCATAAACTTAGATGATCGTTTTCCATAGTCTGTTCTACAAGATTGTAGCCTGATCATGTTGTTTTTATTCCGTGTGTTGATGTTGTGATTAAATTTTGTAAAGTAACCCTGAAAGTTTTCACATACATTCTCTTCTGGACAATTTCGGACAAATTTGCAGGCTGCTTTCTTTCGGGACCCCAAAATGGTTTGCAATTTAGTTTCCCTTTTGGGTCTTATGATATCTCTTGCCCGACGATCAAAAGACTCGTACTTATTAATCTGGGTCGCCGTATTCTTTAGTTGCACGAGATTACAATAAGTAAACGTAGGAATGATCATAGTATTGTAAATGGTAGCCGCAGTTACAGTATCCATCTTTTGACGGGTCTTACGAAGGTAGTTCAGTCGATTTGTCACCTTTCTGTAAAAGTTGGTGAAGTGATTATTAAGGTTTAGGGTACTGATAAGACCTCAGAATTCAAACTACTACAAGAAAATATGTTTTAAAACTTTGGGAACGATAAAAAAGGGATACCCAAGCCATACCTTTAAGTAATAAAAGGATGTTTTTTTTATGGGTGTTTATTGGCAAACACCAATTACCAAGCACCTTGTCTTTCATTTGACTTCTAAAACTAGATGTATAAGAAAACTCTTTGGAAATATTTTTAAAAATACTTCTTTATTACATTTCAAAATACTTGAGAATCGTCATCATCGTTATGATGATAATCACCATCATTGTTATTAACATCATTATTATTGTTCATTCGCATTCATACAGCTTGGCTACCTTAAAATAGGTATGGTATCAGTGGTATCAATGGTATTAATGGTATTAATGGTATCAATGGTATCAATGGTATCAATGGTATCAATGGTATCAATGGTATCAATGGCATCGATGGTATTAATGGTATCAAAGTAGGACTTGTACCAAAATATTAACCCAAAAGCTCTAAAGATATGAAAATATATCATTTTGGAGATCCTTCGGGCTGACAAATTAACAAGTTAACAAATGTTTTGCAAAAAACGAACCCAAATACTTATTAACAAACTTATTAACATACTTTATATCGTTTCAAGGTTTTGTATTATATAATTGTGCATACGAACAGCTTGTTTTTCTTCCAGCTTCTGTTTTTGATTTAGGTAGCCAGGCCAAGGGCTTGTTATCTTGTAGGTAATACTAATCTTGACGAGTTTGCATTGGGTTTTGCTGTTAAAAGGATTTTTTTTTGCAAGATTTTGAAAATATCAGGGAGGCATTCTTCCTTTTACTCATCTTCGATGGCAAACTACGTTGTCTTGACGAAAGGAGTTTTAATTCCTAAATCATTTCCAACTTATTTCATTTTCATTTCCATTTTTGTCGCGCTGATCAACACTAACAAGAAAACAATAATATTAAAAAACCGACTCGTCAAAAAGGTTATTGTGTGTTCAGAGGCGAGTAGGAAGGAATACGAGAAAAAAAGGGGAGGAAATCTTATCAGCACTTCACCCAACCCTTTACAATAAAAATGAAATTTCCTGTAGCAATGGTTTATTATAAAATTTCTTTTGAATTTTCAAAAATTTCCTTTGACGAAGTAAAAAGAGTGCTACAGTGCCATGGTGAGTCAGATCTACCATATGGATGTACGAGTGACAAGAAACAATACCAACAGGTAAGAAAGCAATATAAGCCAAAGAAATGCCATCATTTAAAGACTAAATTTTAGGCACCGTTGACCACCAAGAGGCATTCGCATATGCAGAAGAGGACAAATGCAACAAAAACAAATAGAAGGTTCAAATAAACAGATACTGGGACTTTCGCTGATGATAACTCTGATTAACAGTGAGCCCATTTTTGTCTTTCAAAGATTCCCATCTATGAAAGGCCCGAAAGGAAGCAATTGAAAAAAAAAGTGGGACAGAAAGCACGCAAGACATACGAATCGCCCCTCCATGACCTTCCGTTGGAAGGCCCTTCCTCTTGCGTTGGTCTTCTGCCAGTGCTCAACCATCTCGAGACCACCTGTTCTTCATGGTTGGGCCCTATAGTGGAAGCCCTGACCAAGGAGAGACCAGAGCTTTACACTTGATCTTAGCCAAAAGGCTGAAAGGCGATCAATGGGTACTAGCCATGTTAAGAGTTAAGTATCTGGTCACAACTGGAATACTAAATAGGGTTAAGAAAAGGAGACAGTTTTGATGGTCTGCTTAAGTGGTTAAGTGCAAAAAAAAAGCGCTTTTTGCTCGCTGATAGAAGAAAACACTATTAGCCGCCCCACCCTTTCAGTTATGTTAAACAATTGGATTCATTTTATGATCTAGGAGTGTGGCACCGTGTCATATGCCTTCTTGTAGTCAATCTACGCAAAGCATAGATTTGTCATTCTCCTTTAACAGTTCTTGATAACCATGTTATCAATTGACAGCTGGTCTTTAGTACCCCTACTATTTCGCCTGCAAGGGTTTTGTTCTTCAGGTAACAATGTGTTCGTTTTAAGATCGTCATAAATTTCTCCAGTAAATATACCAGTAAATATATCAAGTAGGTCAACCATATAGAGCACGGTCATTTATTATAGTAATGATGACGATGACGAATTTTTAGTAAACTAGTCCATTTTGAAATTCAAAAAAATGTTGCTATAATTTACAGGTAACTATAAAATTTGCTAATATGTCTTAACCACCCATTTTTGTAAAAGGTTTTGTTTGAAATTTGATATTGCACGAGCTTTCGGTTACAGAAAAAAGTAATCTGTAAAAGCAAAACCTTGCGGGTTGTGAACAAAGTCGATTTGAAATATCTGATTTAATCAGCAATATCTGACTAAGACTCTCTTCGATTCTAACCTACACAAGTTGATTCCACTCGACCTGATTCTTTTTAAAGTTTAATCTATTCTATTTTATTCTGTAGTCCTCTACTCTATGCTGCATTACTCTACTACTATATTTAATTACTCTCTACTCCATTCCATTCCCCTACCATGGTTTTATTCTACCATTCATTTCTTGTTTTTCAGAATACTACCCCCCACCTACCCCTCCATAAACACACCCAACTTTGACACGAATATGAAAGGGAAAGAACATTGCATTGCAGAGACGAAGATTAGCAAATAAAAAAATCTATTAAATATCAAACGCACCAAAATATTTGTTTATCTGATAGTTGCTACTAAGCTGAGATGTTCCTTCAGGCATTTCTTCTGTGTCTCTGCTTGTCTAAAAATAGCTCCTCTTCTTCAGCTTTTCCCTACTTACTGATCAGTGAACGATATGAATATTTTTTATTCAAGGCCATTTAGATTATAGAAGACATTTTGTTCTATTTGTATGTGATTCAACGTAAGATATCCACATCCTGCCCTCACCTCACGTGCAACCCCATCAAC
>RDPX01000449.1:265474-277489 GCA_003991215.1 Morbakka virulenta | reverse complement strand
AAAAAGAACTATGCATTCAACAAAATCACAAGCAAGATTTCCAAGAAGCTGAAAGCACCGAGGATGCTGATTGGCACGAAACATAGAGTTAAGTACACGGCCACCTAGCTTATCATTAGTTTTCTTAAAATATTTTGTTATATCCATCTAGCTGTCCTCTGTATATTACGAAAGAAACCAGGTTAAAAAGAACTATGCATTCAACAAAATCACAAGCAAGATTTCCAAGAAGCTGAAAGCACCGAGAATGCTGATTGGCACGGAACATAGAGTTAAGTACACGGCCACCTAGCTTATCATTAGTTTTCTTAAAATATTTTGTTATATCCATCTAGCTGTCCTCTGTATATTACGAAAGAAACCAGGTTAAAAAGAACTATGCATTCAACAAAATCACAAGCAAGATTTCCAAGATTTTTTGGGGGAATCATCCGTATTTTTTCCGCACTCTTTGAGATAATTATCGGTATGCGTCAGTAGGGGAATCACTATTTACCGAAAATAGGCTGATCGACGCGAGTCACCGGGAACAGCACGATTGTGGTCGTGCTATGTGACTTATTTACATAGTTATTTTATATTTACGTAGATATTTTAGATTTACTATTGTTTGTAATATATTTTGATCATGAATAATGGATTAGAAAATTATAGAGATTTGGGTGCGTAACTTTAGGTATTTTTTAACTGTGAATATTGTAAATACATGCTGATTCTAGATTGAGTCATGTGGGAAACTAGGGAGTACAAATAACTGCATAACTTACAAGATTCTTTAAGATCGTTTAGATTCTTAAAGATAGTATCAAGATTGTATTAGTGTTTCACTGGTTGTGTGTTTCACTGCTTTTGATTGTAATGAGTCTGTATAATTTGGCTCATTAGTGTTTTATTGAACGGTTATTAATGAAAAGATTGGTATACAGTCCTCTAGATTGGAGTTTTATGTGTTTCTCTATCTGAACCGCGCATCGAAGACATCGGATCTTCAACAGATTTCGCAATGTTGCTAAAAAATCTTCTTAGATCTTTTACAATCTAATGATGTTGGAATATCTTTATATGAGCAGCGGAGGAGAGCACTCAAGTATCAAATTACATTCGAATCATTAACGTTTAACAACAGAGTTAAAATAATAGCAAGACAATTCGAATCTTTAAAAAACAGATTATGACACAACAGTCTGTCTTATTATTTCGACTCTTTGGTACAATGTATTCGTTCTCTGAAGAGATTGGAATTCGAGGTTACCATGGTTACCTGAACACTACCTGGAGAAGCATAAGATTACACCAGGCTGTTGTTGTGTTGAAAGACGTGAACGATATTTCCATTGACATCAACCGTTATTGTTGTCGAATTACCGTAAAGAGAGTCGACCGAATTAGACCTGTGATAGTTGGGTATGTTCCTAGAGAATTGTCGAGGTTCATTTATTATTTCATACAAGGAGGAGGTTCAGTGACAGTAACAGATTCGAATACAAAGCGGATTTCGCCTATTCCCGAAGGCGGATTAGAGGTACCTATCATGATGCACTTCGCGCATGAAAACAAAGCCATCTTTTCAAAAATAGAAATGCTAGTGCGAACTGAAATTGAAAAATGAAGGAAACTTTCTTTAATGAAGAAGAAGTAAAAAAAGGAAAAGATAAATAACGAGAGGAAGGATAAGAAGGGAATGAAGAACTCCCGCGCCAGGATGAAGATGACATTTTGCGAGAAGAAGCCTTTCCGATTCGGGTAGAGTCAGATGGTCAAGAAGGAGAAAGCAAGAAAGAAAGTAGTGTAATTGTAATTGATTGAACAGGATGGATGAAAATTAAGGAATAGAACAACAGACAGAAAAATTAAAAAAAATGTAGTCTCCTGATTTTTTCGTTTTCCATATCACTGGGAGGCGTAAATTGTGGTCCTAAGTGGCGTTAAACCGATTTTCTAGTCTGGCGGAATTGGGGCCGACGGATTAAGGGCCGATAAGGTAGTTGGTGCCTACAAGAAGGCATATCCTGATCTGAAAATATCGTAAAAAGTAAAAACCTCCACAAAAACCAGTCGAGCCTTCGACAACATTACCATCCAAATCATCCAGCCAAAGTGAGAATGAGAATCACTCAAATGTTGACAAACCTGTTCAAGGTAAAAATCAATAGAATTTCAAAAAGTAGTACCAGGACTCTCGCTATCGAATTTTGATTCTGGGGGTCTTCATTTTCAGGTTTTTTAACAGATCAAGGAGGATTGAAATTGAAATAGATTTCATGTTTACTTTTGGATACGGAAATTGTTGTTGATGACGAGACTGAAAAGATAAGTAGCGAGAAGAAAAAGAGCGAAACTCCACCCAAGAAAAATGCACTTCTAGTTTAAATGTCTTGATTGAATCAATCGCAAGCTTTGCTGATTTTGAGAAAAAAAATTGGTTTAACGTCGGAGAGTAAACACCATTTGAAAGCATTGATAGTAGAGAGGGAAACCATTGAAAAGAAGATTAAACGGCTAAAGTCACTAGGCTAAAAGCCAACAGAAACGTCGGGGTAAACGAAAGCAAGGTTTCGAGGAAATAGCGGCTGAACATCCCGAGGCAGCATCAAAAATCAACAAGCTTGAGGTAAAAACTACAGTTGGACGACTAAATGTGGAGTTATAAATGGATAATTTACATAAAACAATCCTCTTGATAATAATCCCAGGATCTGCTACCGACGAATACCGCAGGTCGCAGGCTTATTACTCTACGCTCCCTGGATGATTTCAAAAATTGTTTAGAGAAAATTTAGTGAAGTTGAGATGGGTGGCCAGATAGAATCAGAACGGACTGCCATTGCTGATGATCGAATTATCGATTAAACGATTGTTTTCAGTTTTTAAAATCTGTTTCATTGATCTTCAAATAATGTGTTTTTCTCTTGTTTAAAGATACGTATTCAACATCATTTGTTTATTTATTTCTTGATATGGCTGGGGTAGATCATGGCGTACTTTTTCGGGTGGGCTCACCAATTACTGTAAAATTGATTTGGGGGTTAATTGGATCATGACGTAATTTTGGTAGGGGTCACCAAATGATTACGATTAATTACAAGGGGGAGGGGTGAGTATAAAATACGCCGAAAGTTGATCATGTAAATTGTGAACGATCCCTAATACCCTCAAGCTGTCTTAGGATAATATTCTGGTTCACTGGTCTGGTATCCATCTGCAAAACGCAAAAGCGAATAGTTTAATGCTCTTCTTTTATGACAATCTTGCTTCTTGGGCAAAGATATGGATTTCCGCTTTTCTGATAAACACATCAAAAATCTGATTATATATTTCTTCTGTACTTATCTTGAGAAGAGCATCAATGACCAGTTTTGTTGTATTTTAGCTGCTGCATGCAGACATTTTTGGCCTTGTCATGTTTTCGACAAATTATCAGTGTAACAAAAAAGGCAATGTCTAATGCACAGACCAAAACAGAAATCAAACGACTGTATTTGTGTACCTGCTTTGGAAATGATAATTCTGTAAACAGTGATCCCAGACAGTCAATAATATTTTATAGTGGTCTAAAATTCTCTTATAGCAATCAGCTTGTACTGTCCATCGAATTTCCGGTACTTTTATTTGCTATCATAACTTCTTCGGAGTCACACTTAATTTGCTTTTTACGTTTTCCAAGCAGCTTTTCTTGTTTCGGAGAGTATTTTATTTAAATTGTTATTTCCCTACTGTACCCATTGTGTTGCGCAAGAGTTTAATATTTTAGTGACATCCTTTACTAACAATGATGAAGAGTGGACATGACAATGAGCAAACTGTGCGCATGGCTGGGGGCCATGTATGACTGAAGCAACTCCTGATGATCTTCCAAGCATGTTATTTACACCATAGTAGCACTGACCCTTGCATGTATCTAGGTTCAACTGATACCTTATAAGGACATCTTTAACAACAAATACAATAGCTGTGCTGATTATGTCTAGAATTTTGTAAAAGCCAGGTAATGTTTCCGCTACTTCTAATTTTACGTAAATCCAACGGAGACGGAATGTTAGATGCTTCTTGTTCGATACATCGCTAATGATTTTACCTTTAAATTTGGAGCCTGAAAGAGATGTGAATTTCTATCATCACCATGACCTCGCAATGGTCATCCCCATGACCTCGCAATGGTATTTCCTTCCTTGACAAATATTGTAGTGACTCATGGTCTATTAGAAAAACGACCATTGATTCCTGAATTTTCTTCTTCATTTGTGCCAGTTATTTTGACCATATAGCAGCAATGCGGAATAACTACGTCTTACGTTACAGCAGATCTGTAGCATTTACCAGCTTGATGCTTCTCAAATTTTTCTAAAGGTTTTTTTCTAGCTCCGATAACCTTTCTCGAGAAAAACGTATTCCTTAGAACGCTCGATTTCCAGGTTTTGTTTCCAGTTTTAATACTTACATACAAAATACGTGCCTTGGGTTTTCAACCGCGTCGTGGTCAGCCGAAGAATATCTGTTGGGCCACCTGTGGTGCCATGGTCGTTTTTCATTCCACCTATAGTAACTGGAAAAGTAAAATGGATTTTCGGATAGGACGGTTTTTTCATGAATATACTGGAAATGCTTGTATATGGTATTTTTTTGTCTTCAACCTTTCTTCAGCTCGAAGAAGTGCTCTTGCCATTTGCTGATAGAATTAAACGTCCGTTTCAGAAAAAGGCTTACTTATGCTCCTGTGCTTGAGGAAGGTTTGCAAAACTGACTAACTTTCTTTTGGTTACTCAGTGACAGGACGTCTTTGGGGCAGTATAAGGTAAATCTCGGAGGACTTGATAATCAAATGATCAAATGATAAAGCAAATACTGAAAAGGAAATTCTATTTAATTCTATCTAAAAGACTCGCAAACTCTGTGTAATTCAATCAATGTTTGAACGTCATCTGCAAGACAAAAGAACCGAACCTCTGACAACGCTTGTCTTAAATTTATACAGGACTTTTAAAAAACATTTTAGTAAAACAAGGGTTTAAAATGGTATGTGTAGAGATTCCAACCTCCACTTGCACTAACTCTTGAGATTTGACAGAAACAAACTCCAAATTAAAAGCATTCATACGTCTCTACAGTTTCTGTCATATTCAAACACCTTGAATAAATAGCAGTGAATTCGACAAAACTAAAATCTCCAAAACGCGATGCATCAGCTTCGATGGTTGCAAAATAGGAAATTCTAAGACATTCTATTCAATTACAAGCGAGTCGCGTAATAGTTGAGCCAATAAAAATCCCGAGTCAATGTGCTTAACAAGGGCGTAAAACAATAGAAAAGTTTCCAGAATGTTCTTTCTGTCTGACAGAGGTCTTACCTCTTATTCCAATCGAGGCTCTTACGCAGTTCAAATACCTTGTCACATAAACCATAATCATAAGAACAAACACGTGGTTTATGCAATAGCAAGCCGATTTTCTCAATGCAATAAAGGAAGTTAAAGCGGGGATGGATTTCCCCGACATTATGATTAGAAATCTTTGCAAACTTGTAGATTTCCAAATGAAACCTGTCATCGAAAGATTAAAGCGTCTTACAACTGCATATTACCTTGCTTCAAAATTAAAAACAGCCAAGTCAAAATACTCAGTCTGACTTATCCAAACCGAACATCTTGTTTGAAAATGGCATTTTATGACTCTGTTAAACATAGGTAAAAGAAGAAGCAATGATTAGACTTACTCTGCCAAGAAATAAAGGGTCCTTCTGTAGCAATGGCAGAAGGAAGGGAGTTGGCATGTATTTTGGTGAAAGATCATGTAAACGTAGTCTGGTCTTAACCTGAACAAGAATATATTCAACGTTTAAGAACTGACACGAAATCGGCTAAAGTTATTGTGGTTTACAAGGCTCCAAATAAATGCCCAGTCAATAGTTTATAAAGGTATTGACGCAGGCGTAGAAATCTGTCATGCCTTTTTCAGTCTTTATTCTCACATTTATAATATTACCATAACTGTGGGAAGTACTGAATCACAATACGTGATCTGAAGCACAACAGATAGAGAGAGAGAGTGTGTGTGTGTGTGTGTGTGTGTGTGTGTGAGAGAGAGAGAGAGAGAGAGAGACATACCGACAGACAGACAGAGAAATAGACAGAGAAACAGACAGAGAGGCAGACAGACAGGCAGAGAGGTTAACGCAGACATCGATTTCACAATGTCGTCCGAAAGTTAGAATTTATCATGAGATCACGAGATATGGCCTGCGAATTTTTGATTAGATAAATAATCTGTGACTGCAGAAAATGTAATGTAAGAATAAAGAAATCCAAAAGCATGTCTGTGAGCTGTAGTTGTAAATATGAGAAACAGTAACTCATTAGACAAAGACAGTGGTTCCCACTTTTTTGTGTACCAAGTACCGGTTTCAAAGCTTAGAACTTCCTGATGACCGGTGTTTGAATAAGAGGCAGATTTACAAATTTAAACTTCAACATCGGGTCTCTGATCGTTATATTTAAACCAGGTAAGGTTCTTACAACAACACCAACATATATATATATATATATCAATAAAAGTAAAGAGAAAAAACAGAAACAGTAAAATTTATTAAAATGAAAAAACACAGTCTCACGAAAATTTAATCAGAATACTTAAATGCCTTAAAATACTACATCAACATTAGCTATTTATCGATGTAGTAACCATTTAAGAGAATTTTCTGGAGTACAATGCAGCCATATTCAAACGACCAAAAGAAACTGAATATGGCATTGACAGTTGACACACTTACAGTCCAATGTCTACTGTAATATNTAAGGTTCTTACAACAACACCAACACACATATATATATATATATATATATATATATATATATATCAATAAAAGTAAAGAGAAAAAACAGAAACAGTAAAATTTATTAAAATGAAAAAACACAGTCTCACGAAAATTTAATCAGAATACTTAAATGCCTTAAAATACTACATCAACATTAGCTATTTATCGATGTAGTAACCATTTAAGAGAATTTTCTGGAGTACAATGCAGCCATATTCAAACGACCAAAAGAAACTGAATATGGCATTGACAGTTGACACAATTACAGTCCAATGTCTACTGTAATATTGCGTAAAATTGTATATTTTACTTACCTAATGTATTTTTATTTATTTTCCAAATCTTCAGTGGTTAGTTCCCAGGGGAGTCTGGTAGTGGCCTTCCTTAAGCTAACCAATGGCATTATCTGACACTAGGCAGGTTTCACGGTAAAAAGACGTTTTGTTCACTATATAAAATGTGTTCTCATTACTTACTCACTGACTTAGAGAGAAGGTGCATGCACAAATATCACATTGAATAGACATTTTCGATTCAGCACTACACTATGCAGACACTCATCGCAACGCAAAAAGAAAAAAACAACCGACAGTTGCATAAAACACCACAAGAAAATGTGCGGGAGCCGGAAGCCTGAGAAAATTGAAATGATTCAATGGTAAACAAAGCACCTTTTTAGCACAACAGATGACAGCATGATTATTTTTTTTAAAAATAGTAACACACGTTAAGGGTGTCTGCTTCTTAGAAAAGCATTCAAACGGACTGATTGGCGGTGAAATAATGCGCAGTCTTCTTTCTTTGTGAGCCATTACCCGTGTCTGTCCTGCAACTTGTACGTTCGCCACTTTTGTTTTCTTTACAAATTTCCATCATTCTGCAGCACAGGGACCATTATGGAAATAAGGTCAGTTTGACCTTTTAATGTTATCCCTGCCACTTCAATTGGGGGTGATTTTTTTTTCTGTCATTATCTTTATTTTAATTCAAATTGTAATATTTTTATGCAACATTCTTGTTAGTATTAATTCGTACAAAAGTTTGTAAATTAACTTTAAAATGTAATTTATTGACTTTCTAGGCCTTTCTTTTTTTAAACATTTGTAAACATTTTTCATTTTATGTTTGTGGCAAATAAAAACTTACTTACTTACTTACAGTATGTGACGTTTTTCACACAGTTTTTCGATTTGGATGGCGGAGAAATCAATGTAAGAGCAGGGACTTGGAACATTGGAACCATGAGTGGAAAAGGAAGAGAATTGGCAGATGTAATGAAAAGAAGAGGAATTGATGTTCTGTGTGTTCAAGAGACGAAGTGGAAAAGAGACCGAGCCAAGGAGATAGGAGAAGGTTACAAGCTGATATACCATGGGAAAGATTCAAGAAGGAATGGAGTGGGTGTTAATCTTGAGTGAAGAAATGAAAGCAAATGTCATCGAAGTTTTAAGAGTCAGCGATCGTGTTATATGCATCGAGTTAGCAATGGAATCCCATATGATGAATCATCAGTGCATGTGGGCCCCAGGTAGGATGCAGCGATGAAGACAAGGACACTTTCTTTAGTCTCCTTGCCTTATAATTCCACCTGAAGAACCTGTTGTCATTGTAGCAGATCTAAATGGTCACGTTGGTAAAGATCGTGAAGATTTTGAGAGATACCAAGGACCATTTGGATATGGAGAAAGGAGTGAGGGAGACAGAAGAATTCTAGAGACAGGTAAGGCGCTAGACCTACTGGTAGCGAATGCTTGGATGACAGAACAACTACAGTGAGATAGAGATGGAGGCAGTGATTGTAGCCAATCCAACGCAGTGAGGAGGAGGGAAGGGGGGCAAGAAAAATGCGGAGTGGACTATAGAACAGAGTGGTTTTCTACTTCAGGTAAGGAACGACAATTATGAATACACTAGCAGAAGCACCCGGCATTGCTCGGGTAAAAAAGTGCAATTTAGTAGACTAAAAAGGCCATATCAAGATAATTGTAAGGTATTCCTCTATTAGAAATGTGATGGTAGACCATTTCAGTTCAAGGAGCTGCAACTACCTTGGCACTTGGGGTGTGAAACTTTGGTAATCGTACGAAAGATAATGTTAGAACTTCAAATATTAAATGCTATAAATACATTGGCAAAAAAAAATTCAAAAAACGAAAACAAAGAAGGAACTCCTCCCCGACGGGGAATCGAACCCTGGACTCCCGCGTGACAGGGGTGGATACTCACACTATACTACCGAGGTCTTGTATGATCAAGAAGATTACTTTATGGTAAATAAACTTTCTTAATTTCAAAAAAAGTTTTAATGTTGTTTTATTTTTGTCTGGGAATTTATTTATTAAAACTAATCTTGAAATTTTTATATTTTTAATTTTATTCAAATTTTTGACGGAAGGCCTCCACCTTGAAAATGGGATTGGCCGCCCTCTAACGCCCCAGAATGTGACCTCTGAGGTCAGCCTTTTAAATCTTAGATTATCTCCCGGTTAAAGATAGACTCACACTTCAAATTTCAGTTTCCTAGATTGATTAGTTTTTTCATAAATTTACTTCAAAAAGACAGACAGGCAAACAAACATACTCACTTACATATAGCGCTCATTCTTGAAAAGCCTGGAAGAAAAGTCTTCAAAAAATAAACAAAAAATTCTCAACGAGCCACGAAGTATGGATAAAAAAAAAGAAAAGTAAATTATCAAGTGGGTACGTACATAGAGGTATGCGATTGGAACAGGAGCCAATCTGGTGGCAATAGAAAGGACCGTGGCTTTTTTGACATTGTTGATACTGTTTTTGGTCATTGTGCAATTTACAGATATCCTCGGAGCTGGATTTGAAAGTCAGGATACCACTGGAGTTGCAGGAAACATCGATCTGGGCGTTGACAAAACTGTAGCAATACCTGGTTTATCCTTAACACTGAAAACAATTCAGATTGTCAGCAAGACATTAGAAGGTCAAGATTCTGATGCAGATGATGATAGTGATAATAATGGTGATAATAATACGTACACAGAATCCACTCCGCTAAGTCACATCAGAGAAAGATGAGAGAGGAAAAAATTAAATAGTAAAATGAAGATTGCAAAGGAGCTAGAAGCAGAGAAAATGAATACACTAAGGGATCGTTCACAAATGACGTCAGCCACTCTTCACCATTTTTTAACCTGCCTTCCCTCTCTTGTAAACTCTTAGCAACTTTTGAATTTCTGAACCCATCCCCCTAAAGTTGACGTCAATTTTGGACACTTTTCCCCTAAACGTTTTCTAAAAATGAAGAAATATTGAGAATACATTCTTAATTTATGGGTTTCTGACTATCAAGGGGCTAGAAATTTGAAGAAGGGGTGATAAAAGTACCTCCGAGTGAAATGTAAAATTTAAAAGAAAAAACAACTGTGTGAAATAACCTTTCAATTCAATCTCTCTGTTTTTCACTTTGAAAAACCTTTCAATGGCGTCAAAGGTATTTCCATCAAATTCTACTCGCGAGGTAAAATCGTCAGCATCTCCGCTCTGTTCATCCTCTGCTTCACTCACATCATTTTCACTCCCATTTTAATTCCTGAACAGATGTCTGTCACTACCTCAGGCAGGTCTGTTGTCGACTGGACACAGCAGCCAACAACTGAAGGGAGGGTACTGGCATAGTGAAAAGGTTGTTTATAAACTATCGAATGAGTTAAAAGAAGGTTTAAGCCTTCCTTGATCTTGATGTATTTTCCGTCGGTAGTCCCAAGCACGTTCGGCATTATAAATAGGATTTTAAAAGTATCTGTTGCGTTCACTTTCTCTTTCAATGTTACAGGAAACGGTGTATCTCTATTTTTCGCATCATTTAAAACTGCTACCACGTCGAAAAACGCTTCGTGTTTATTTGTTTTACCAATATTAAACGTCTCTAAATGCCGTTTGTTCATTTCTTATACACTAATAAGCATCCCGAACGTTTCTTTCGAAAGTAGAAGACGCTTCTTAAATTCTTCATTGGGTATTCTTTCATAAAATAAGGGATGTTTCAACCACGATGAACCAGGCCTTAGATATGACCAAACCTGTGGACATCTCTTTTCTCTATTCTTCTTACGGTGAAAATAAATTATAAGTTTCTTTTGTAACTGTTTAAAAGAGGCTACTGCCAAATTGACAGAGCTTTGTTGGTGATTAATAATTGAAATAGCATTTGCAACTCCGGCTACTGCGAGAGCGATATTAACAGAGCCTTCTTCATCCATTTACAAATTGATTGGAATCAAAAGGAGTACTATAATCGTTTGCTCTTGCGTGGGAACACTATTTTTGACAACGGACTTGTTAGCGTGTTAGATGACATGAAACATTTCAGGAAACTGCCCATTGCGAACAGAAATCTGACCGACTTTGTTAACCATGAAACAGTTTTTTTAATGAGCGACAAACATTGTCATATTTGCAGTGCGAATCGGACTAAACAATGGTTGCCTCCTGTCAAGACTGCCTAATACTTCCGTACTTGTGACGTACTTTTAACTCGACAGAAACAAATCTTTCTGCTGCTTTTCACCCTTGATCTCATCGACGAAATATGGCTTGTCTTAGTCTTTTCTCTGGGTACAATCATGGCAAGTGTTCTTGAGGTCTCACTGACACCAGCTAAGTTTGTTGCTTCTCGTTTTTATCGTCTTTTTCTTCATGCAGCTGTTGCTCCTGATTCCAGGTGAATTGCCCTCTGGAGAATTGCCCCCTGGAAAATTGCCCCCTGGAAGATTGCCCCCTAGAATCACGTTTACTTCTGTCATCGCTTTTTCTAAGAGAATCGAAAACGGTATAATCCGTAGAATAGTATAAATTTGATCAACTTGGAATTTCACGCAGTGGTAGTTGTTATGTTATGAATGAGAATTATCATTTTTCATATTATCATTTAAAGGCCCTGATTTAAAAAACATCTCAGACCTCTTAAGTAATCCAACTACAGAATGTAAACCAACATAATATCCTATTGACCTTATTTAGAATTTCTGTATTTTTTCTTAATTCACATTCTTACCTAGCCCCTGTAATCCAGATCCCAGCCCTCCTCCCAAACGAGATTGTGTATAATTGCCCCGTTAGTCACGCATTGGAAATGCAGTACTTTTTCAGCCACGTATGTAACTTAGTCAAAATTACCATGATTTATAAAGAATTTTTCCGCATTATTCCGCATTAGTATGTGTCGAAATGTG
>RDPX01000449.1:237672-255854 GCA_003991215.1 Morbakka virulenta | reverse complement strand
TCTCATGCCATAAACCATTCCAAGTAATAAATCACTGGTTATGTCCTTTCCCCTTAGTAGGTGTCCAATAAAAGCTGTACAACTGAACCACACTTCTTCCACCAAAAATCTCTTTAATGTTGTCACTATATCTAACTTTCGGTCTTCCTCTTCCTCTCATGCCATAAACCATTCCAAGTAATAAATCACTGGTTATGTCCTTTCCCCTTAGTAGGTGTCCAATAAAAGCTGTACAACTGAACCACACTTCTTCCACCAAAAATCTCTTTAATGTTGTCACTATATCAAACTTTCGGTCTTCCTCTTCCTCTCATGCCATAAACCATTCCAAGTAATAAATCACTGGTTATGTCCTTTCCCCTTAGTAGGTGTCCAATAAAAGCTATTTTTATAGTATTTATAGTTGTTAATAGCCTCAATTACCTTACAACGCCTAAATACCAAAGACCTCATACTGTTGTATATAAGCATTGAGCATTTGAAGGTTCATGGAAAAGGAACCGAATCAACACTTTTGATGCACCACATTTTAAACTGCTTTAATTAACTGAAAACTAATTCTGCCACATGAAATGGGGATTATAGCTAATTAGGTAGGAACACGAGTATTTTTGGGGTTTAAGAATGTTTAAAGATTCAAATTGTACTAATAAAAAGCAGGCAAGTGTGCAACTACCTTAATGTTCATTTTCTGGTATTTTCTGAAGAATGTTAAATTAGAGAAACATCAAAAGTATACTTTAATGTACGCTCATAAATAGGCTGATTGGTAAAAATTGCAAGCAATAATAAAATTATTGGATTGTATGTAAAGGCTTCAGACACTCACTTTCTCAGTTAAATTAAGATTGTCCAACAGATCATATTTGTGTTATAAAATATAATTAAGGTAACAAAATATGTGGCTGAAGAGATATAAGCCTAAAAAATCCAAGTATTGCTTTGGGGCTCAGTTCAAACTGCCAGGAAAAATTTCTATCCTTGTCTTCTAAATTTCCAAATTGATTCACTAGTGAAACGGAGGATAGAAAAGGAAAGTAGTGCCTGCAACTTAAAATAGAGATGTATAAACTAGGGAAAGAGGAAGCAAAAAGTTTGCCAACCATATGAGCTTTATCTTGCTAAATTATCCTTCCCATTGAAAACATAAAATGCCAAGTCAAAATGATTTTTAAAAGTTTGTTAAATATATTCGGAAAAACACTTTTTTTGGATACCATTTGCTATGAAATTATTATTTTGCTTGATCAGAATGCTTGCTATGAGAATTTACGGTTACATACAAAGGATTTTAACTTGTAAAACATATCACAACCTAGCGCGTACACAAATACAGTCGACGGGTTCCTATTTACCTCTTACCGTTGCGGGTGCATTTCTGTAAGAAATGGTACTCATCCTAATTCAGAGTATTTGATTAAAAACCCTTTCACTGACATCAAACCCCTTTTTAATGAAAATCCACTGACTTTCTTTAACTTTTAATGGTAACATTTTTTCACGTGCAAATGCCTTCTACAAGACATATGTTATTAGCCAGATATGTTTCTTCGGACACGTTTTCTATAAAGGGATTTTTTTCTGAGGTATCTGACTATAGGCGAAAAAGAACACGCCTTTATGAAAATCTTAGTTTCTAGAATTGACACAAATTTACACCCTTTTACAGTGAATTTTGGAACAAGGATGAGTACCATTTTTGATATAAAAGTGCACCCGCCGAGATTTTACACTGCAAGAAGCAAGAAAAAGTATATAAAAGTGATTAAAAAATTAATTATATTAGAAGTGATACTCCCGACAAGAGTTTAATAACCACACAAAATCAATACAATTTGCCATTTTCTTTTTTTGCAAATCCAGTCAAACAACCACATTTTTTAGTGTAAAAAATGCATCTCGCTCATATTTCTGAAATTCCAAAAACTGTCTTAATATATGAACAACAAAATAATTTAAAAACGCAACCAATATACACAACGCTGGCAAAATCGCAGTACTGACAGATCTCACTCTCAACTGCTCTCCATCGTTATAGTTAAATAATGCAATAACAGTGTCTCCCTGCAAAACTATTAACTGATAAAGCCTAAAATGAATTCATTAGACAAATTACTATTTCTTACCTTAAGATCAGGAAAACCAACATTCTGTGATAGCTAGCGTGTTGTAAAAACAAAAAAAACGCAACAACGTACTCTTTGTCTTTGAAATGGGAGTACCAACTGTCCACAAAATTGAAAACAGGGTAGGGCTAATTGTACTATCTTATATTATCTCAACACGCAGATTTTCCATGTAAATAGTCTATTCAAATGTATGAAAAGGTCAGGTTATATGAACTGACAACTCCATAATATCCCTGTTTCATAATTGTTGATAGACAATTAGGTAGTAATGTGTAATTAGCTAGTTTAATGAGTTTTTATGCAAATGACTCCCCTGATTAGTCACGACGTGAGGAATCTAATTTGTAAATATGAAATGAAAATATCATTATATTACGAAAATCGTCAGCAAGGCAATGAAATGCCCAACAGTATTGTTAAACCTATTCATTGGATAGGAAAATTACGAACTCGTTTCCTTTATGTGTGCCAACATTCTTTTTCATGATGAATGCAACATATGACAACAGTCTGTTAACTGGGAGGAACAGTAGTACCAGACGAAGTAATTTACGAGAACAATTTTGGTCAATTTTAGAATGCAGATTTAGAGATCCGGAGGTAACTTCCCCCAGACTAAACGAAAATATATTATTCATAAACCTGTTAACATACATAACAGGTTAACATTGACATAGGGACAAATGTTCGCTCACTAAAAGTACATAAATTCCATTAACTTAGTACTTGTCATTCTTGATTAATTGTCAGTCTTGCTCGGATGTTGGTCCCACATATAAAGTTTACCAGTCATTCTATTTGGCTTTCAGGTCATTGTATTCAATTTTGGGGGTGATACTTCCTCTATCTGGGTCAGAATCAACCATGGCAATTGATCAAAAATGCATTAAAAGTATATGGTCAAAAGAAGTCTTACTAATCCTGGACTGTCGAATTTTGATGATATTCAACAAACAACACCAGATTTTGAAATGTTGTACTTCTGTCGCATAACGTTATTGCTAAACGTTCTGTAATTCTATTGTACCGATACTTACAATATGAGTATGTATACGGTTACGTATACTTTGCTAATGGTCCCTACTGTATAAATATATTTGTCTCAAAAGGCGAGGCTCAGGACGATCAAGTCTCACGTGTTTCAATCAGCTATGAAAAGTGGCTAAAATGGGTACAAGATCGAGAAATTGAGGGTGGCTAAAGTTTATCTGTTAACTTATGGAGTTAACAAAGTTTTAAAATATGAAGTTTATGAAATGGATAGCAAAAATTAGAGACTTGACGACAAAACTGAAAAATTGTTACAGGTTAATTTGATGACTAGGTTTATTTTTTATCATAAGTCAAAGGACATTGGCTAACAGAACTGTCGGCACGGTCGTAAAAGAAAACAAGTAGTTTTTACCAAAAGAGTCTGCAGCTGTTCCCAAAGAAGATGTTATTAACATGATGCAAGCTTCATCAGAACTACGCTGGCCTCCAATAGCTTAAGTTCTCAATGCACTGGAAGTTATCCTCTGCAAACTGTAATTAATTCCCTTACCAACTTATTGGTTTACTTTCTTATTCACGATCCTCCTGGAGAAAAATTTAAACGTTAGGTGTCGTCTTCTGCTCAGGACTTACTTAATACAGTTTTAAAAGGAAGGTCTATGACAGTAAAACACAAGGAAAAGGATGCAAGCTGAAACATAAACTAAGTTGATGATATCACATCAATTTTTAATAGTTAAAGAAAGAAATTAGAATTTACTCTCTCTCATCATAATAGCATTGAAGTTCAGATTCTACAATCCAGGATTCACAGATAGATAGACTGATAGATAGATAGACAGATAGATAGATAGATAGATAGATGGAGAGATAGATAGATAGATTCATAGACAGATAGATGGATACATATATCTATGTATATATATATATAGATAGATAGACGGATAGATAGATGGATAGATGGATGGATGGATGGATGGATGGATGGATGGATGGATAGATGGATAGAGGGATGCCAGTTGTAGTACTTTCTTATATTAGCCACATGAGGGCATGAGTGGTGGAAATAGTAGAAATAATAGAAGTACCTGTAGCGATAGTAGTAGTAGTAGTAGTAGTAGTAGTAGTAGTAGTAGTAGTAGTAGTAGTAGGTACTAGAATCAATAGTAGTTGTAGTAGAATTAGTAGCGGGAGGAATAGTAGTAGTAGNGATAGATAGATTCATAGACAGATAGATGGATACATATATCTATGTATATATATATATAGATAGATAGACGGATAGATAGATGGATAGATGGATGGATGGATGGATGGATGGATGGATGGATGGATAGATGGATAGAGGGATGCCAGTTGTAGTACTTTCTTATATTAGCCACATGAGGGCATGAGTGGTGGAAATAGTAGAAATAATAGAAGTACCTGTAGCGATAGTAGTAGTAGTAGTAGTAGTAGTAGTAGTAGGTACTAGAATCAATAGTAGTTGTAGTAGAATTAGTAGCGGGAGGAATAGTAGTAGTAGTAGTAGTAGTGCCAGTAGTACTAATAGTAGTAGCAGCAGCAGCAGCAGTAGTAGTAGTGGCGGGATCAGGAGCAATTTTAGTACATGCAAAAAAAATGAAAGAAAAGAAAATGAAATTGGAGCTGATTATTATATCCATGGGCAAAAAGAAAACCACTTTGAGTATCTGTGGCTAAAATCCAATGTCTTTTATTTCCTGTATTTTTAATGCAACCGGTTTGACACCAAACGTGTTTATTGGCCCTATGTTGTAAGGATATTTTCTGCAAACATTATTATTTAGCTCTTTGGAAAAGAAAATTTATTCGCTTACTTGTTTGCAACAACATGCAAAAAGAATGTTGCATGACCAAACTTTTTACTTTATTATTTACACTTGCTCTGAAATAAAAAATATTTTAAAGACATTTGTGTGCATTCCTTCTGATACAGTACAAAGAAAATTAATCCAGTAACTGTTAAAAAAGTATTGAAAATATTTTTTCACCCAAATAACAGCTTGGTCAGCACTAGTTTTCAGCATTTTTCTTTTTAATACTATACAGGTTTCTATTGGTGAAACTTAAGCCAGAATGCATGTTTTAAAACCAGGTAACAATTTTTCTGACCTTCGTTTTGCTGATGATGCTGTCTTAATTGCAGACTCGTAAGAAAGGTTACAAAATCTTGTAAATGTCACAAACATCAGCAGTCTCAAAAAAGGTATAGAATTGAATGTCAAAAAGACAGAATGCATGGTTATTACTAAGAAAAAATAAGACTAAATTCCAAATTATAATTTTTTGGTGAATGAAGAGCAACTTAAGCAGGTAAACATATTCAAATACCCTGGAACAAGAATATCGTGGAACGCCAAGGACGATCAAGAAATTGAAATACAAACAGCACAAGCTAAAGCGACATCTGAAAAACTAAGAATTATGACCAACAAGAATATTAGCTTCGAAACTCGCTTCAGAGTAATACAATGTTATGTCTACTCAGTATTCACCTACATCTGTGAAGCATGAATGATAATGCAACAATGGCAAAAAATGTAAGCATTCAGAAGAATGCAGTGAATATCAGCGTTTGAAATGTAAGCATTCAGAAGAATGCAGTGAATATCATGGACCACAAAAACAATAAACGAAGCAGTCCTGAGACAGGTTAAGCAGAAAAGAAATCTCTTGAAGAACATCAGAGGTACATTCCTTGGGCATGTAATGCGAAAAGGAAAATTCAAACATCTGTCTTTAACCGGTAAAATTGACGGTAAAAGAGAAAGAGGAAGACAGAGAAGGAAATACCTGCAGCAACTAACAGAAAATCCTAATGCATTAATACAGGTAACATTTAATTGATCAAAACGGAAAGAATTCATCAAAGAGGCCGCTGATGGCTGGAATAGCTAATGCAATGAAAGAAGAAGAACGATTTTTCACGTCGTTGTTTCATACAAAGCCAATTAAATGTTGAGTATTACAGCTATGCTGATGTCTCGACATTTGTGTTGATTTTGTACGATTCCAACTGTGGTATGATTTTGTGCGGTTTTGTATGATTCCCACTGTGGTATAGCTAATAAATGGGTGTGGCTTATCAGATAATTTTGAGCAAGTATTGAAAAGTAAACGAGAACAAACTTCCTGTACCAAACATCGAGGTTCCAAACTTTCTGCCCCAAATTAATGTTTCAGCAAACTTGCCAAACAAATTTAATACAAGAATGAAATGTCCGCGCCGGGGCAGGAAACAGAAGAGGTCGAACCGCTACAAAGGACATCCTGCGTTGAATTAATTAAAACAAGTTTTGTTACTTTTAACCGGCACTTACAAAATTTGCACCAGTAGGATTCAAATTCAAAGTGACCGAAAGAGCTTAAGAAGTGGGAAATCGAGCATCTGGGAAAAAGCACAAGGTGAACGTGTCAATGACGAGACGGTGATTAAAAGACAAGGTGTGCTTGCGGAAGCGAGAAAAGACTTCAAAAGCCCATCCGTCTTAAAAATTAAACTTCATAACCTGTACCTCCGCCTTATGGAACAGGTCGGTAAAAATAGCTCTTTGAAAACTCTCAAGGTTAGTTTGAAAGCTGAACAACTCGAAGTGGAAGTGTGCATTAAATTCTTTTTGGAGGACTTTCGTGGTACCATTTTTTTATGGGGCGTAATAAGCTCTTTTCTTTAAATTTTATTACATTCCTACACCACTATATTAACCACCTGATTTGTATTTATAATTTCAGAGTGGGTTAAAAAAGGTTGAATTAGCTTTTCCAGTACCAAGAATGAAAGTTCACTTCTACACGGTGAACTAAAGTAACACCTGGTTGACAAATGTGGCTTTTAGGCTAGGGAGCTGCTCGGTGTATGTTCCTGTTCCTTTTTTGGCTAAATCCTGTAGTAGTGTGTAGTTTTTGCTATCTTTTAGAGCAATTATTTGAGAATTGCTGACAATATCACGCAGAAGAAAATAATGCAGACAGTGTTGAGACGATTATCTGAAAGTAATATTTAATGTTTCACTAAAACATATATCAATTATTATGTTTCTACTTTGCGAAAATACTCTTAACAATGACGGTACAAAATCTTTAAGATAAAGTTAATTTGGAGGCCCTCCAGGACCCTCCGTGGGAAGGCCCTTCCTCTTGCGTTTGTCTTCAGCCAGTGCTCAAGCACCTCGAGACCACCTGTCCTTCATGGTTGAGCCTTATAGTCCAAGCCCTGACCAAGGAGAGACCAGAGCTTTACACTTGATCTTAGCCAAAAGGCCGAGAAGGCTGATACTATATGGAAGCGTCTACAACGTATGTGCAAGTAAAATGCAAGGTGGCACTAACGTGATGGTTGGAAGTGATAAAAACACATCCTAATTGTAACTGCAGTGGTCGATGTATCCACGAAAATTAGATGTCAGAAAATTTGGCAATTTTAGTATACTGAATACAAACCTGGGGTGTTTTAGTTTCAAATGTGCTGCTGACGAGTTTTTCTTTCAGCCCATTCAAAGGCTAATACGAATGGTCTGACTATTTTCAGCTAGATAAAAAATTACTTGTAACAACAAGTCATTTATCCCAATAATATAACTACCATTGCAACAGATGGTGCAGAACCCAGAGTCAGCATGAATCGAGTGTACGCTACCTTGTCCAAGCTAAAAGTTACAAATGTGCTTGGAGTTAATTGTACAAAATAACTAAATAAACTTTTAGTTAAAATGCTTAGTATAGAGCTGCAGTTAGCAATGATTGGTTGTGTCAGTCATTATGATAATACTATTTTGAAACCTGTGTGCGGTAGGTTGAAGAACGAGAAAACCGAAAACCGTACACTGAGGTATGGTTACTGCCTAGGGGTGAAATCTCTGACTCCACAAGAGACTCTTCAAGCAAAGTGGTACCAATGCTGTATGATAAACTAACTATTCTAAATTCAGTGATACTCAAAGCCACTTTAAAGCATCGATGTAGTACTTTTTACACAAAGGGTATTATTGGTGTCCTAGTAAAACTGTTTTGTTCGAAAATCGTTTTAGCGCGCAAATTATAAACATTTCTCAATCTTAACGGACTTTTTTATAAGCCCAATAAAAAAATACAAATATTTCAATCAATGATACCCATATCATCACCAACCAATTGGGAAAACTTTTAAAAGTTTTCCCTGCTCAATTTGAACACTTTAAGAACATGAAAATACCAGTATTAGCAGTAAGATTTTTTAACGTGAAATTTCAAAACCTAAACATTGAACAAGATTACGACTATGAAATAAGTGAGCTCAGAGTGGTCATTGCAGGTAAAGTCTTGTTGGGAGAACAACAGCCTTGGCGAGTTTCGGTACAACTTTAAGACCGCTGCCAAGTACGCACAGCCAGCAGCGACAGCGGAGACATTCCCCCATTCCCGCTCTTATCTATAGAAGTTAGCTTTACTCACGCCAATACTTTCTTTCCTAAGCTGCGGTACCACCTAAACAAGATGGATCTTGTGGTATTTCATTACATAAATATATCTTATGGATATCTCGATTATCCCTCTTCCTTTTGATCAAGGATAGGAAGTAGTATCTTTAATGCTTAAGGACCACATAAGGAATGAAGAAACTAAGTGTATGGTACGGTGAGCAAAAATAGGAATGGGAGGAGGGATTAGGTCAAAACATGAGTTGACCTAAGCCTTACAGAAACACCCAGGCTATGTAATGAAGGATATGAATAAGCCAAAGGGTTTCATAGTCTAGCTGCACGAGGAAAGGGATTAAATTTAAAGATTTATTACAACGACAAACAATAACTGCATAAGAATAAAAGCGAAGAGAGAAACGAGTCATTATAACAGTAAAATATTTATAATGTGCTTATAAACTTCATAAAATTTCTCACTAAAAGTTACATATCTGTTTTGATTGTCAAAACTGTTTATACTGATAGAAATTGTTGAAGAATGGACGTATTTTGAATGGTGTTGTAAGGAAAAATACGTTCAAAGAAATGTTAAATAGTGACTATTCCTGGTCTAAAGTATATCAATGAAGTAGTGCTTACACACTCTAGTGGCATACTTCCATGAATATCGCAAAATAAATATTTTCTTATTTATTGTAAAATACGACGCAACTCCTGGAATAACATCAGAAAACATCAAGGTGTATAAAGGGTGACCTTGAAAATAACAACAACCTTTGTTACTTATTTTCTAATACACACATACGACATTTAGTACAGAACGTAATAGCCAATTTATATTTAGCATTCATCGTCTCTTTATTGTATACAAGAAGTATGCAATATTCGTTTTTTCAAACATAGAATAATAATTTGTGGCGGGCGTTCTTCAATATTCTCTTTGTTTGCCTTATTCACAAAATACCGCCCTACTTGTGTTTCTCATTCAGGTGTTTTCCTTTAGACGAGTTGGGTGAAAATGCTGTAGTCCATGAAAGTCATAGTCATTGCAGTCTTTTTCTCGTGATGTCATGTTATCAAATACCGCATATGAATTATAGTGGTGCACTTTCCCTCTTTCCATGATTAACACATATACAGTAGAACTGACCAGGTAAATTACAGTGTCACACATTTCGATGGTATCAATCAAAATCAAACTGAAACGCGTTATCACCCAAAGTACCAGGCTCAACATCCACTTTTGAACACCCATCTAAAATCACCTGTAGTTTCACTGTTGGGCTAACTATATCGTTTTTCTTAGCACCTGCCTTCGTCGAATGCTCTTGAAAGCGGGAGTAATCTGCTGTCAAATGAAGCTTACACCCGGCATTAATCAGTTCTCGTTCGTGTGCTGAAGCTATCTGGTTAACCACCCGGCGCTCTACCTAAATATAAACAAAGTGTTATTTTTAATCCTGAGTTAAAGGTGAAAAAAATGCTTCAGTAGACGGAGCGGGTGACGGCCGCTTCTTAGCGAGAGTAATAACACAGACTAGGTGATTTGTGTCAAAAATCAATGATAACGAACTTTTACATTTACATGTCAACTGACGAATTAGAAGAAAGCCAAGAATAAAAGGAAATTTCAACTGCGCAAACGCAAAGGGAGATGTTTCTTTTTAACACTCGTTTGCAACAGCTTTGTCACAACAATTCATGAATGGGTGGGCCTAACATTTAAGAATTTTACATTTACAAGTCAACTGACGAATTACAAGAAAGCCAAGAATAAAAGGAAATTTCAACTGCGCAAACGAAAAGGGAGATGTTTCTTTTCAACACTCATTTGCAACAGNTTCGTCGAATGCTCTTGAAAGCGGGGGTAATCGGCTGTCAAATGAAGCTTACACCCGGCATTAATCAGTTCTCGTTCGTGTGCTGAAGCTATCTGGTTAACCACCCGGCGCTCTACCTAAATATAAACAAAGTGTTATTTTTAATCCTGAGTTAAAGGTGAAAAAAATGCTTCAGTAGACGGAGCGGGTGACGGCCGCTTCTTAGCGAGAGTAATAACACAGACTAGGTGATTTGTGTCAAAAATCAATGATAACGAACTTTTACATTTACAAGTCAACTGACGAATTACAAGAAAGCCAAGAATAAAAGGAAATTTCAACTGCGCAAACGCAAAGGGAGATGTTTCTTTTCAACACTCATTTGCAACAGCTTTGTCACAACAATTCATGAATGGATGGGCCTAACATTTAAGAATTTTACATTTACAAGTCAACTGACGAATTAGAAGAAAGCCAAGAATAAAAGGAAATTTCAACTGCGCAAACGCAAAGGGAGGTGTTTCTTTTCCAAACTCATTTGCAACAGCTTTGTCACAACAATTCATGAATGGATGGGCTTAACATTTAAGAATTTTACATTTACAAGTCAACTGACGAATTACAAGAAATCCAAGAATAAAAGGAAATTTCAACTGCGCAAACGCAAAGGGAGGTGTTTCTTTTCCAAACTCATTTGCAACAGCTTTGTCACAACAATTCATGAATGGGTGGGCCTAACATTTAAGAATTCCGTCAAAATACGTAAACAATAACAAGAAAAAACATCTTCCAGAAAGGAAGCTCAACGTCAGGGGACTCGCAGATGAAATCAAACAAAAAAAAATTGGTGTATGATTTGCAAGATTACAAAATTGACATCTGTTACCTTCAAGAAACAAATATCACGTACAGCAGAGATATATTGAAAGAAACGATTATCGTTTCCTAAGTTTATAATCAGACTGCCATCATTTTGTAAATGGCTTATTGATATCACAGAAGTGAAAAGGCAGGTGTGTATACTGGTAAGTGTTCGACAAAGTTATTTGTTATCCAGCTAAAACTGAAATAGCATTAAAAAAGAGAAAGTTCAAAATAATCCCTTGAATATAAGTTTTCATATATAAGCCAGTACAACAAAGACAATTGCTCACAATCATAAATGTATATGCATCAAAAACATAGGTGGAAAATGATCCCAATTGAATTCGAGGCAAAGTACCCATAGATTAAGAAGATCATCACTTAATGAAAATCAAAAATACGCCTTTACTACAGGTGGAAATTACAATGCGAAAACAGGTAAATCCGCAACTATTGAACAACGTGTAAAAAAGACACTCGTGAGATTTTCGAAATTACTCTGGGCAAAATTTGGTCGATTTTTGTAATACTCATCAACTATTTATTTCTAAGCAACATCAGTTGCAAACAGTAGAGTACTTAGCATAACAAGTTTTAATCACATTGACACCATGACCTTTCCTACCCCCCCCCCCCACACACACACACACACTATTTAATAGATGCAAGGTCTTTTTCAAACACTTTGGTAGCAAGCGATCACAGCGTTGTAATATGAACAAGAGAAGTTAGATTCTATAATGCCGAAAATTGCACGTGCAAAAAAACATAAAATACCAATACCAAATAGAATTGTTCAGTGCTCATTATTGATATGGAAAATCAGAATGAATATCATAATAATATCAAAATAAATCAGCTTGAAAATAAAACTTTTGATTGGAAAGTAATTAAGTTAAAGATCTCCAAGGTAGCCGAGTCAACAGTAGGTTTCAGCAGAATCCACAATAACAACATGCCAGAAAATGAAAAAGTTAATAAGCTATTGAAACTACAAAAAACTCCTCAGATTAAAAATTAACAACTGCAAAATTATAGAAAAAAAAACACTGCCACATTTCCTACATTTTTTTTTGGTTTTAACGTCATTGGGCTCAGACAGTGCCCTTCACAGGGACTTGTATTTGGCATGTGAAGAATTTCTTGGCCGGATGCCCTTCCTGACGCCAACCAATGGCCTTTTCTTTTGTGAATTTCCAAAGTCGCCCGCTCATGGAATCGAACCCGGAATTTTTGGCTACGGTGCAGTTTCACTAACCATTAAGCCACGGCTCCTCTAATTAGTTTCAATACTTAATTATTCTAATTTAGGAAAGAAAATAAGGCCACGTTTATACTAGAACGGATCAAAACTGGTGTGGATCCATTGTGGATTCATTCCAGTGTAAACGGGATCCATGTATTTCCACTGTTTCCACTGTTTTTTACACCTTTATCTAAAATCCAATTTGAATGCAAAGTCTTTTTCTTGAATAATTCGTTGAAGTAAATTACCATGTGCTAGCTTCTGATGCCATAGTACAGCCTCGCTCTGGGCCTGTAAACTGCCCTTCATGACGCCAACCAATGGCCTTTTCTTTTGTAAAGTACCCGAGTCTTTTCGCCCGCTCAGGAAATCGAACCATGAACCTCTTAGCTACGGTGCTGCAGCACTAACCATTTAGCCACAGCTCCTTATCTCAAAGTCTAAAACCACTACCAGGCAACCGTTGACAACACTAGTTAACGACAAGTAAGCTGTTGCCAAAGCAGAAAAGAACTTACAGTCTTATTTATTTATTTATTACGAATATTTATACAGAATAAAAACGTTTCAATAAATGTATAATTAAAAAGTAATATATACATATACAGTTATTAACACGTGTCATGTTAGGTTAAAAAGAAATATAAAACTAAAATGGTACAAGAACTAAAAAATTAGCTTAAATGTTGACCGAAGTTGACAATATTTTGGGGTAGGGAAGGGGGAGGGGTGAAAGGAGGGTGAAAGTTGACGTCATTCTTTGAAAAAATTCAATAATTAAAGCTTAAACCTTCTTTTAACTCATTCGGGAGTTTATAAACAACCTTTATAATATGTCAGTACCCTCCCTTCAGTTGTTGGCTGCTGTGTCAGTTCAACAACAGACCTGCCTGAGGTAATAACGGACATCTGTTCAGGAATTGAAATGGGAGTGAAAATGATGTGAGTGAAGCAGAAAATGAACAGAGCAGTGATGATGACGATTTTACTTCACGAGCAGAATTTGATGGGAATATTTTTGACACCATTGCAAGTTTTTCAAAGTGAAAAACAGAGAGGTTCAATTGAAAGGTTATTTCACGCAATTGTTGTTTCTCAAGTTTTGGATTTTTCTTCGGGATACTTTCATCACGCCTGCTTCAAACTTCTAACCCCGTTGTAGTTAGAAACCCAAAAATTAAGAATAAAGTGTCATTATTTTATCTTCGTATGCAGAAAAAGTTCAAATGATGCAAGAAAAGAAATTTGAGCTCCAAAGATTATCATGATCAGTGTGGTTATCAGTGAAGTGGATTTCACACAGGATATGTCTGTACACACTGTGAACATGTAGACTATGAATGGTCCAAGATGAAGAAATACATTTTGGGGTGTTGTAGTTATTGACAGAAAATGATTATAGGTAGAGCGTGAATATAAAAGTGTGGTGGGTTTTGGGAGAGGATGCGTGTACTTCAAATTCCAAAGATAATTGTCGCGATTACTGTTACTGGTCTCATTGGGAAAATTCTATACCCTCCGCGCAAATTTCTAGTCTTGTGATTCTAGTCCCGATCACTTCAGTTCAAATAACAACAGAATACAGAATCTGCAAAATCACATAATGGTACTACGTAAAACCTGCATAGAAATAATAATTTTCATTCAAAATCTAGCTTACTTCATGTTTAATTGATCTTGCTCCGTAATGTATATCGTAACCATCAGAAAGAATATCTAATACTTCTTTATCCCACGTCAATTCGATCTTGTGGCGATTAAATGCCTATTTTAAAAAATATTACTACTATTAATCTACCAACAATATAACAACATCAGTTTCTACAATTATACACGTGGCATATAAAATGCAAGTGTACTTCTTTTCCATCCTGCTTTAAAATAATATTTGACCATAAATAATTAATAGAAAATACCAATTTAATCATAACTACGTTAATAAAAATCAAAATCGGAAGAGTAACATCAGCAGATATTAGTTTATTGATCAACAACTACGTGCTGCTGACCCCTGATCACACGGAAAACAGCAAATGGAAGAAGAAGATATTAGTTTATTGATCTTTAAAAAGTACACTTAATCACTGCACGATTTGTTACGGATGAAACCGATTGCTTAAAACTGGCATAAAGCCGCATAAACCAGTTTTATTTTTTCCACTGGATATGCATTTTCACAGCATTCTAAAGACGGCTAAATGTGTCAGATTCATTATATTTGGAACCTGTTCAATAGCTCCAAAAGCTGATTTAAAAAATGAAAAATATTTTTCATTTATCGAATTAAGACTAAATCTTAGCTAGGAAAAATGTCAGATTTAACTGCATCAAAGAAAATACTAAGCCAAAGATCCCAAGATAAATGACCACAGATGGGTCTTTAGCATTTAATTTCATTTAATGCATTAAATTAATCAATGCCAAAGTATTGTGATGAATTAATAAAAAATACAGTAGGGGAAACAGGGCAGCTCGACGATTGACACACCTAAATGTCAGGTGTGTTGGTATGACGTAATTTAGTGAAACTCAATGCCAAAGCATCTTTGGCAATATTGTGTAATTAAACGAAAAGCAGGAGCTTTGTAGAAAACAGGCACATTAACTTGATTATTTTAAGTTCTTATGCAAATGTTATTTATCTAATGCAAGTCTTGAGTAAATATTTATATCACGATTGCTGACTTCAGATCATGACCAATTTTTGTAATTTAAGGGAATCGTAAAAGAGGAATAGTAGAGAGGAGATTTTAGAAATAGTTTGCATCTCATGCTCTTTCGGCGATAGGGTTAACCCTATTATCTGTGCTTGGAGGGCTACGGCAAGAATCATTAACAAAATCGAGAAGGTACTGAGGTAACAATATTTTGGGCAAAAATATTTGGAAAGAAAAAGGCAATTCTAAACTATTGAAGCAATCGTCTTTATGATACAAGGACTCACCATCCACAGAAACTATAAAAAGTCCATCCCATTATACAAATACCATTTATGTTTAATTTATCAAAATTATTCTATTTATAAGTGTACACATATATTCTAAACATATATACATATGTGTATACATGTATATATTCAAAGATGTATTACATAAGCATGGAAATGTGGGAATATATTCATACAATCCTGATGAAATAACCGAGTAGGTTTCAAAGGTCATTTCCGGTGATCAATCGACATTATAATATTAACTGTGATTTTTTTTCTCGAGTAAAAACACTATGAACATAAAAAACTGACAGTTGCTTTCCGCTTTGGAATAATTTCGGATTCATTTTGTATCAATTTGATTTTACAACCTGAAGACCGCTTAGCAAATAATTATTTTCAAGCCAAATTGAATTCCAACAGTCAGTATATTTTTACCACATCATTTGTGATATTCTCAGATGCGGGGATGTACAAAAGTAAAAGAAACGAAAACTCAAGTGTGTGGGCAAAGGTCTTGAATTAACTGTTAAGTCACATGACTTATGTTCGTGCAGACCCCAATTTCTGATAATAACTAGAATCGTGTCCAAATGCACAACTTTCTATTACTGTAAAATACACGTTGAACTTAGCTCTACACCCATCCTCCACCTTAAAAACAAAATTGCAACTTCTACTAAATATTTCCTAATCACACAAATACATGTACATACCAATGAGTAAAAGGAAAAGCGTATTTAATTTTCAGCTTTGCTTCTTTTCTAATGGAAACATTCACTCTTGACATTTAACCTCAAATAGTTTAATTTCGTCTGACCTTCGTCAATAAAAGTCAGTCATTTTGGTGCAAGAATGGTCAATTTCTGACCTCAAGACACGAAAACAAGTTAAAACAACGCTTTGATCTCACATTAAATGAAGGATAAAAATGAACCAGTGTCTGCAAAAATTTCTCCCTGATACAAAGTTTCATACAATCTTTTATATATTATATTTCTTTTTTGGGCGGCACGTCACAAGAGCTGCACCTGATAAGGGTGAGATTACCACATATATAAAACCCTTCCAAATAAGGAAATAAGGAAATAATAATACCAATAATAATGAAAAGACATAAGATTAACTATCAGACAAGATATTTTGCAGATATGACTTCACAGAATTATTAAAATATATGTTGCCTAGAAAAACAGGCATTAATAAGATACATCTTAGACAATATTACAAATGGCAGTAAAAATTATATTTAATGGTGATATGATGATATGAATTTAAACTTGCAGGGTCAAAAGATGATGTAAAACAATAAAATTATATGCCCATGGGCCTAGTAGCGAATTTGGGGCCCATGGCCCTAGTAGCGAATTTGGGGCCCATGGGCCTAGTAGCGAATTTTTGGTGTTTTCGTGTTTTCAAAATTTGAAAAATTGACCTGTATTTATGCCCATGCACCAAAAATATTTCCTTCTAATTTTGAGGCAAAGCCTTTATTGCACTAAATGGATATGGAGTGAACCATCAAATAGACGTGATACTGAGATTAAATATATTTCTTTCCTGCAAAATCATGTACTACAGAATTTCTTTTTTAACGTCTTTTTTATCTATAAATCATTTATCTATAATTCATTTCCTTCGTTGTCATCGTTATCGCTTTGTCGTCAAAATTACCTCCTGCGAGCATTTCATTCCTTTCTTCTTCTTTCAAGAAGCAAGAAATTCTTTTACTTTGGCCATCAGCTGTGATTGAACTTCGCTGTTGACTATCTTATCACGGGGTAGTGCAAAGCATTACAGTTTTTATTATATCCAACATAACCTTATTCCCTGAAACCTTTCAGAACTATAGCTTTTTCCCAGATGTTAAGGATCCACATAAAAATTTTCTCTTTCGATGCTCTCTTTTATTTACAATAAGCTGTGTAATAAACATTGGCCATACATTTGGCCTTTTTTTTGCGGAATTTATCGTTGAACTGTTGATTCAAATAAGTGTCTATCAACTGTAGGAGTGATGTCATCCCTCCTCCATCCCCTCCAATTTATGATCATACTCTTTGTATCAGTGTCGTCTGACGCTTGAAGAGCTTCGTTATTAAAATGGGATCTTTCTTGGTCCATTATAACTAAAGATCGTGTTAGATGAAAAACGCCACAATGTCGCTTACGCCAGAGATTATTTGCGTAAAAACGTGCTACTAACTCAACAATCATGGTCTGTTCTATGGTACTTTGCACCATTATCTCAGTCGGGAAATATTCATCAGATTCTTGAACATCACCGGCAACGCGACAGCTTTTACGTTATTGTCCGCAAAGTAAGCCCCGACTGTTAGGATAGCTGTAAAACGACGTTCTTCGTGTCCAGTTGCCCGAACTTTGACTTTTTAAACCCGCTTTGCATCAATCATTGAAGAAAATGGTAAGTCGCAACAACATAGCGTCTCATCCATATACCAGACGTAGCCATAACGAGGTATATTTCGCATGGCAGACAACGATCTATAGCATCTCTCGGAAGGGTCTGGTGGAACCTTTTGACCAATTCTGGTACCTTTACTAAAGGACAGGCTACTCACTGAAAGCACCCATCGCAGCCTCGCTCATGAAGCTTTAGACGAAGCACCAGGCATGGAAATAATTTTGGAAACCAAGGTAAAGCGTTTTTCCTTATCCTTTTTCTGCCATAAATTGTATAATAGCATTCTCTAACTTTGGTTTTCTACTCTGTATACCTTCTTGATTAGGGAAACAATTTGCAATCAAGTCTATCTGTGA
>RDPX01000449.1:220172-232672 GCA_003991215.1 Morbakka virulenta | reverse complement strand
ACCCCTGAAAAGGAAGCACCGAAAAAAGAAGAAGAAGAAGAAGAAGAAGAAGAAGATGGTGATGATGATGATGATGATGATGATGATGATGATGATGATGATGATGATGGTAGGGTACAGGCTAGAAACGATAACTGGCCAAGCAGGAAAAGGAAATATTGACATCAATAAAATCAAGAAAAGAAGAGGAGACAGGATAAAGAAGAAAAATTTGATAAAAAAATCTAGGTAGTTAACTTCAGGACAAAGTTGTAGGAAATAGTCTAGTTAGTTAAATGCATTCGTCTGTAGTGCATAGAGTGGGTTGTTATGATGCACTCGGTAACAAAAACTGATTTAAAAAATCTACACTATAAGGAAGACATAGCCCTATATAAAAAACAAAGTCTATGGAAACCAAAGAAATCATTCATAATAATATTGGAACTTATATTTAAGTTACGGGTACGAGTTCGTGTGGTCAAAGTGATGGGCTTGCAAGATTTCAGCGTGAGTTTGCGTTTTAAAGGAAAGAAATTTCTTTGCTTGAGGTGCCGTGGCTTAATGATCAATGCTGCAGTACCGTAACCAAGAGGTTCAAGGTTCGATTTCCCGAGCGGGCCAAAAGACTCTGGAATTTTACAAACAGAAAAAGCTATTGGTTGGCGTCAGGACGGGCATCTGCCCAAGAAGTTTCTCACATGTCAGATACAAGTCCCTATGAAGGGGCCCGTGTGAGCCCAAGTTACTGTGAAAAATGATGGTAAAGCCCCCCACCCCAAAATAATCTCTTTCCTTGGCTTACAGTTTGCTTTGTGAATCTATGAATCACAAAATAAGAGTAGTATAGTTGTAAAAATTACAATTACGGAGACGATCTGTACTCTTATTTCAAATTCCAAATTCTGTCTAATGATAATTACCAAATTTAATTGCTTTCCTTTGTCGGTATAAGATAATTATGTCTTGGAAAGGAGGCCGTTTTTCTTTGGGTAAGTCGACTTGGTCTGCATTAAATTGGACGAGATGTTTGGCAATCGGAACTTGGAAGAAAAGAACAGAATCAAATGGAAGACTGGTTTGGAAAAATCTGACTTAAGATCTTAAGATCTGACTTAAGAAAAGAGGACCTATGGGTCACGTGGTTGAGTAAGCACGTATGAAGGTCACGACCACTGGTTTGAATCCCTTTCGATGCAATTCAAAATTTCCACCTAACTTTAATTAGCAGTATACTTACCATACAGAAAAAAGAAATCAAAGTAGAATAAATTTGGTTTGGTCAACTCGAAAAGTATTCGATGGCTTACAATATAAAGAAGTATAATTATTTTTTTATTTCATTTTCTTTGGAAGCCATTTTTCTTTGCAAGCCAAGGCCACAAAACACCCTTTAACATAAAAAAGAATACATTCTCACAACAGTCTTCTCCATATCAAATTTAGCTAATGCTCAAGACAATCAATGGCGACATATTTCAAAATAGCCAGGCCTGTGATTCAGAACCCATCATTTTAAAGACATTCAGAGCCAGCAATTCCACTACTTAGATCTGAATCATAACCAATATTAATCCAATTCAGACACTTCAGATACTTTTACAGCCTCTATCAGCCCCAGGCAATGTTTTTGCTGGTATCAAACCCATAACTGTTTCTAAAATAAGGTTCTTTTTATCCAATTTAATACAAAAGAAAGCTCATTTAATGGCTTCACAAAACAAAATCATTATTACCAATTATCGTATGTGCCCCATTGGACTTTGAACAGCACCTTAATTGGATCAACGTTTACTATATTACGTTTCTGAGCCATATTCTACAAAGAGTGAGCCTCTTTGCAGGATTAGTGACCAATTATGGGCCGGGGTTTTCTATTACAGCACAAGCAAAGATGATTTAATATATAATCATGAAATGCGTATTATGGGATGCGCATAATTATTTGTAAAAAAGCACAGCTTGTTACGAACAGCGCACAAAAACAAACCTTCAAAGCCTTGTTTTTGACGTCATCAGACTTCTGTCAACAAAGCAAGAACCGCACGAGGGAACTTTATGACTGCCAAATATGGTTATTGTACAAGAAATTGCTTTAATGATCACATTTACTTTCTTTAGACGTACAGTAACGTTAGCTTTTAAAAAGCGATTAGTTTACCATATTTAGAGTTAAGTATCGACCATTTGAAGTTTGAATTAGCTTACCATTTTAAGAAGTAATTCCATAAAAGGGCACTAGATTGAAATTCAGTAAAGAATAAATAACGAAGATAGTTTGATTAACCTCAGATAGCTGCAGCAGTCAGCTAAGCAGATAACAAAGCCTGATGCCGTTGCCATAGCCTAAGTCTATCTCTATGCCAATTCCCAAGACTATTGTGGGGCAATTTCGATGTAAGTAATAACATTTGAAGTCAAAATTATTACTCTTAAGTTGTTTTATGTATCCAACCTGCAAATAAACGTTCATATTTTAATCTGTATTCTATATCTTAATTGCTTCGTAGTGAATTACTGATTTATCAGTGAAGAAAAAAACATCAATCCAACCCCACAATAGAAGTTTGTTCCTCGCATCCTCAACACAGCCTAATGGTTCAAAACAATAAAACTGTTTTAAGTAACCAAAATAGAATATACTTGAGGATCGGACTAAGGGTTAGTGAAGCTGCAGCTGCCAGAAAATCCTTGCTTTGATTCTTGTAAAAGGAAAACGTATAATCTCTTAAATAGCCCGTTGAGTTCGCACCAAAAAAAGCCCAGTGTTAAGGCTATCACCGTTCCGAAAAAAATAGAAGATAAGGGCGTTTTAGCAAATAAAGAAATAAATTGTTTTGTTGGAAGATTCTAGTGTACCTGCCTGGAATTATAAACATAAAAATACCTACGGAATTTTAATTATTTACCTTTAAAATAGGATAAATCACCTTCTCCTTAAACCCTCTTGAAATGGATATTTCAGTATTATCCTCTTCTGATTCTTCCCCTAAAACAAAAAAAGGTTTGACTGCTAGGATAAGGAAATTTCCAGATAACTCGGGTAGGTGTTTTCAGCCAATGAGCTGCTGTTTGTAAAATGCTAGGAAAAAAATTATTTAAAATTATCTTCCGGACGTCTTATTAGCCAACTACTATTAGCACTATTACTACTGATACTACTCTTCCAACTGCTATTACTATCATTATTATTACTAGTACTTCTATTGCTACTACTAGTACTACTAGTGCTACTGCTACTATTACAACAACTACTTCTGCTACTCTTTCCACTATTACCGCTACTACTACTACTACTACTACTACTACTACTACTACTACTACTGCTACTACATCATCATCATCATTATCACTACATCCACTACTACTACTACTACCACTACTACTACCACTACTACTACCACTACTACTACCACTACTACCTCTGTTGCTACTATCGCCACTACTTCTACTACTATTNGATGATTTAATATATAATCATGAAATGCGTATTATGGGATGCGCATAATTATTTGTAAAAAAGCACAGCTTGTTACGAACAGCGCACAAAAACAAACCTTCAAAGCCTTGTTTTTGACGTCATCAGACTTCTGTCAACAAAGCAAGAACCGCACGAGGGAACTTTATGACTGCCAAATATGGTTATTGTACAAGAAATTGCTTTAATGATCACATTTACTTTCTTTAGACGTACAGTAACGTTAGCTTTTAAAAAGCGATTAGTTTACCATATTTAGAGTTAAGTATCGACCATTTGAAGTTTGAATTAGCTTACCATTTTAAGAAGTAATTCCATAAAAGGGCACTAGATTGAAATTCAGTAAAGAATAAATAACGAAGATAGTTTGATTAACCTCAGATAGCTGCAGCAGTCAGCTAAGCAGATAACAAAGCCTGATGCCGTTGCCATAGCCTAAGTCTATCTCTATGCCAATTCCCAAGACTATTGTGGGGCAATTTCGATGTAAGTAATAACATTTGAAGTCAAAATTATTACTCTTAAGTTGTTTTATGTATCCAACCTGCAAATAAACGTTCATATTTTAATCTGTATTCTATATCTTAATTGCTTCGTAGTGAATTACTGATTTATCAGTGAAGAAAAAAACATCAATCCAACCCCACAATAGAAGTTTGTTCCTCGCATCCTCAACACAGCCTAATGGTTCAAAACAATAAAACTGTTTTAAGTAACCAAAATAGAATATACTTGAGGATCGGACTAAGGGTTAGTGAAGCTGCAGCTGCCAGAAAATCCTTGCTTTGATTCTTGTAAAAGGAAAACGTATAATCTCTTAAATAGCCCGTTGAGTTCGCACCAAAAAAAGCCCAGTGTTAAGGCTATCACCGTTCCGAAAAAAATAGAAGATAAGGGCGTTTTAGCAAATAAAGAAATAAATTGTTTTGTTGGAAGATTCTAGTGTACCTGCCTGGAATTATAAACATAAAAATACCTACGGAATTTTAATTATTTACCTTTAAAATAGGATAAATCACCTTCTCCTTAAACCCTCTTGAAATGGATATTTCAGTATTGTCCTCTTCTGATTCTTCCCCTAAAACAAAAAAAGGTTTGACTGCTAGGATAAGGAAATTTCCAGATAACTCGGGTAGGTGTTTTCAGCCAATGAGCTGCTGTTTGTAAAATGCTAGGAAAAAAATTATTTAAAATTATCTTCCGGACGTCTTATTAGCCAACTACTATTAGCACTATTACTACTGATACTACTCTTCCAACTGCTATTACTATCATTATTATTACTAGTACTTCTATTGCTACTACTAGTACTACTAGTGCTACTGCTACTATTACAACAACTACTTCTGCTACTCTTTCCACTATTACCGCTACTACTACTACTACTACTACTACTACTACTACTACTACTACTGCTACTACATCATCATCATCATTATCACTACATCCACTACTACTACTACTACCACTACTACTACCACTACTACCTCTGTTGCTACTATCTCCACTCCACTAAAGCCTAATGCCATTGGGTGTGTCGCGTGCAAGGTTCGATTGCACATTTTTTTCAGTTATCTTATCTGCCTCTTACAATCTTATTATATTCTCACTGTCCTCAGACCACGTTTTTAAAACTGGATTCTCTAGTGAATCTCTGGTGAATCTCAGCCCCATGATCCTCCCCCACTTTGAAAGCTTATTGGGAACTCATGGTAAGAACATTCTGGTGGGTAGTACCTTTCTTGATCGTATGAGGCCTTAAAAACTGAAACCACAAAACGCCCTTAACAAACAAATAGAAGTAATGGCCCCATTTACTCGTGGTTAAGGCACGTTCTTAAATCAGGATCGACGCAAATAGTTTTTGATGGATAAAAATAAGATTGTAACAGTTGACCGAGCGGCACCCTGGCGTACAGTACTTGGTTTAATAGCTTTTTTCCTCATATTCATAGCTTTTTTCATTGCAATAAATTACAGAATCACAATACTTCTAAACGGTTGCTCTCTGCATCGAGAGAAAAAAAGGCCAATAGGATCACATAATCCTTCAGAGCAAGGGTGCCCATCGTCCGGTCCCAGTTGTCCCAGCCGAGACAAGAAAATTTTAAGTGAATTACCAATTGAAACTGACTTCTATCTGAATAATAAACTTCCCATTACACACATGAAACCTTGCTTTCGACAAAATGATGGTATCAACCTTAATTAGTGGGAGAAAAATTATTGCTGGGAGTAAAATTTCTGGGAAAACAAAGACTTGTGTCTTGAGATTTGTTTGAACAGTGAGATCGATACAATCCACGCCCATCTTGCTATTGACTTAAGCTTGCAGCTTGTATCCTGTTGCGCTACAATAATTGATTCAGTCTTTTACTGTACGAGGGTACTGAATCATTTCGTGCATTGAAACACATGTGGGGTGCATTTCCTGTCTTGAAATGCAAGTATTAATTTTGAACTAGTGAATAAGAACACAATGTTTACTATCCTAATTTGATATGTCTACTTAAATATTGTTTGATGGGACAATTGTTTACCGGTACTTGCCACATGGATGACTTTTAATGTGACCCATCTACAACACAGGGAACAACACTACAGACTGCTAGTAATATTATGTGATTTTGATTAGGCCCCTATGTTCTTGGAATCGCTCTGTGGCATACTTAGAAAGCCAGATGTAGCCACACGAGCCAAATTCGGAGCGGAAGAAGAAATTTGTTGGACAATAAATGTGGATTTATACATGTTTAAGGCCAGGGCGAATCTTCATCTGCTCGATTCGCGAAAATCCAAAAAGTCGACTCCGAAAATAGGAAGTTTAATCCTTGATCAGCATCGTACTTTTGGCCACAATCAGGTAGTTGTATTACCTGTTTGATGTGCAAGGAAACGATTACAGTTTTCAAAGAATACAGCGTTAAAAGACACTATGTTTGGCATCACAGCGAACCTTTGAAGCACTTGTCAAATGAAGTCCGCTTGAAAAAAATAGATTCTCTGACAAACGAGTGGAAAGCACAAAGGGCTGCACTGCTTTGACCGATCGACACAAATGAATCAGCCATCCGAGCAAGTTTTCGAAAGGCGTGCATCATCGTTAAAAGAGGAAAGCTCTTTTCAGGTAAGAACATACATGTGTACGCGTTTAGTCGCATGAGTTGATTACACTTTATTTTTATTAATGGATTAGTACACATGTACCTCGCTTTTATAAAGTCCTTGCTACGCTAAAGTGTCAGATATATGGGCCTGCTAGCACTTGATATTATTGTTTGCTATCTATTTTCGAAGACACTGCAGGTCTGCTCAATGGATTTGTTTTCGTTTCAGATGGAGAATTCACCACGAACTGCATGCGTGCAATTGTTGATGAAGTCAGTCCTAGTGCATCCAAAGATTTCGAAGCCGTGAACTTATCGCGAAATACTATTACACGCAGAATAGAAGATGTTGCCGGTAACCTGCAAGGATAGCTATCGAGTTTATGGCAACATTTCATCCACTTCTCCTTGGCAATCGACAAGTCTACGGATACTAGTGAAACAACGCAGCAGCTTATTTTCATTCGAGGCATTGACAATTCCTTCAAGATTACTAAAGAATTGCTTGATATGCAATCATTGAAAAGCACTACTACCTGCTATGATCTATTCACTGCTGTCTCCTCTTCTCTAGAGATTTTTAGTTTGAAATGGGATAAACGTACGTCATTAACAACAGACAGGGGTCCTAATATGATCGGTAAAAAGAGCAGCGTCGTTGGATGAGTTAGTGACCATCTTTGGGAGTCTGGAGAAGATGTTCAGCTTCCTGTATCCCTGCACCGTCTCATACATCAGCAGGCCCTGGCAGCAACAGTCCCTCATATCTAGGATATTTTGAAAGTTGTAGAACCGACCACCATATACATTCGTCGCCATGCGTTACACCACCGACAATTCATTGCACTACTTCAGGAGTCTACTGACTTTGACGTTTACACTACTGCCAAGGATGTTCTTTATCACTCTCAAGTTCGTTGGCTAAGTGCAGGTTCCTCACTGAAAATGTCTTTTCGATTTACGGAAGCCTATCTCGGACCTCATGAAGTCAGCAGGCAGCTCCGCGGTTGAACTATCTGATGATACTTGGGTATGGAAGCTCGCAGTAGTAGCAGACGTGACTAGCCACATTAATGATCTGAACAAGCGCCTCCAAGGGAAAAGTAATCTGGTGTGTGACCTGTATCAGTTCGTACTCGCATTTCAATCAAATCTTGATTTCCCTGTACGTCAACTGAAGTCTGGCTAGTTGACTCACTTCAACTGTTGTGCTTCATTAAACACTACAAACCAAACACTTTGTTTTGGCTATGAACTGTTGGAGTCGCTAAGTGGGCAATTCCGTGCATGGTTTCAGGATACACATGCGCACTCTTCAAACTTACAATTGCTTCAAAATCCCTTTAATTCGAATATCGACACTTTTCCTGAGGAATAATAGATGGAGCTAATCGACCTGCAGAGTTCTACAATACATCGTGATTTCCACATGGTCAGTGGTCTTGTGGAATTTTATTCCAGCCTTCCAGCAGAAGAGTTCCCAAACCTGCGCAAGTCTGCTCAACGCTACCCGAGTGTTTTGGTTCGACTTACATCTGTGAACAAACATTTTCATGTATGAAGAACACCAAATCACTTCAATGATCACAAATGACTAATGACCACCTAAAGGCTGTTCTTTGAACAACAACATCGCAGCTCGAACCGGATATACGCATGCTTGCTTCTGGCATCCAGGGATACAAATCGAACTGACTTGAAATGTACCTCCGGTCTTCAAGCAGAAAAGAAATTTCAGAAATTTGCCACACTGTCAAAAACTCTTGGCACCCCTGATCCAGAAGGATCGTCGACATCTTAAAAGACGAGCAAATACACAGCGTATGAAAACGAATGTAAAAATGGTGTATTATCAGTATGCCAAGGAAAAAGGGTAAACTTTACAGGCAATGTAAACATTGTTTTCTAGCAAGTGTGGGTCGCGTAAGCTTGGTGTTCTGGAGTGGCTTATAATGCTGGCCTGAGCAAAGTACACAAATATCTGAACAGCAGTAAAGCCTGCTGAAAGACGATGGTTAGTATCCATGTGTTGCGTGACTTAGAGGTACAGGATGCAATACTATGTTCTGTGAAGGGTGCTCACTCCGATACACAAAAAATGACGCAGATTCCAACCCCGATCAGGTGTGTCAGATGTCAAGGAACTGGTCAACTAAAAGATGAAAAGCCAATTAAGAAGGTAGAAAAAGGTGAAAAGCTGAAGATAGTTGCACATTTCTGTTACCTTAAGGAAATGCTTTCTGCTGGAGGTGGATGTGAGTTTGCCACTGTTACTGGCAGTAAAATTGCATTCGGCAAGTTTCGGAAACTCCTTCTGCTCCTCTTCTGTTCACATGCATTAGTATGAATGTGAATGTTTCAGAGGCCTGTGCAAAGACTACGGACTAACTCAGTCGACTCAAGCTCAACTGGGGAGTCGTGGGAAGTCCGTTGGATAAATGTAAAGACACAGGTCGTGGTGTGTTTTGGTTTTCTTCTTGTGGAATCAAGTATACAAGATGTGGGCACGGTAGTTAAGAAAAACTGATTGGGGCGGTTTGTCTACATTGAACGCAGTGTCAAGTGCATTGGTCATGTTGGGAAAATGGATTTGAATGTGTGCAGGCCTTTATCTAGGACAAAGAAGACAACGGCGGATGTGGTAAGCCATGACAGCATTAAACTCAATATGGAAACACAAGATCCCCCAAACGAAAAGGGTGAAGAGCATGTCGTCGACAGGTTAGACAGGCCCCACTCTCTGTTGCGTATTAATTCTCTCTTGTATAATCTAAAACAGTATGGAGATAAGGGAGATATGCCGCTTTTCTTTACCATAACCTGCCACCACAACAACTTAAGTGGATTCCACGTATTGGTCGCATCACACGAAAAGCCAAAAGTCTGTTCGGTTTTCTGTATGGCAACTGGGGGTAAAAACTGTCTGGTAGAGTGCTTGTGTCACCAGTTGGTCAACAAACATGGATCAGTAGCGTGTGAGTCCTATCATCAGGCAAATGGAATAAAAAAGATTGCATCCAACATCGAGCTGTAAGGTGCATCACTGTATTCTACAACTGTACAGGAACAGGATTATTAGTAGGGAGGTATAATGGAATAAGTCAGGTTCCTCGACTGAACACATATTGCTACCTTTCGTGGGCAGATAACGAACTGTATGCAGACGAGAAGTATGAGAAAACCTACAATTCCGATTCATGGTTTTGAGAGGAATAAGCGTCTGAATAGTGACCAAGTAAGAAATTAAATAAAAGAAATGTGTCACAATGCGAAAGTGTGCAATGATGCTAAAAGTCTGGAGTCATATCCTCCTTGCGGAATTTCTGATTTGACGCTGGATGTGATCAAGTCAGAAAATCAGTCATCACAACTTCCTGAACGTTGAGATCCCTAGAAAAACTATTGGTATTTAATTTCTCTAAAAGAACGACTGAAGAACTATTGACAAAAGCAAAGTGAAGAGTATCTAATGAAAGCTAAAGAGTAGGTTATTTGTTACAAAGGATGTCAGTCACACTTGTCGCATTTCTCGTCTGTATGCCTCAGCAACTGTTAGTTGCAATCAAAGCCAAAAAGCCCTTCAAGAATAGTAACTGGCTCTGTTTGGTGCTACTTGATAGCCCCGAATTGTCGGCCTCTGAACTGACAAAAAGCGACCACTGTCCTGATGAGTCTTCACTTAATGGTTAGTGCAGCTATATTATAAGCGAAAAATTTCCCAATTGGGCCAAAAGACTTTGGAAGTTTACAAAAGAAAACGCCATTGGTTGGCGTCAGAAATTGCAACGGGCTAAGAAATTCCTCACTGCCACAGAAAGGTCCTTCTGAAGGACATCGTCTGAGTCCAGGTATTGGTAAAAATGACGTTAAAAAAGAAACAAAAAAATTTTAAATTTGAGAGAAGGGTGAAGATCATTAATTTCTCTCAATTTGGTGTCAACACCACTTGCAAGTGATGTTGACACCAAATTGAGAAAAAAAATTTAGTTTAACTTTTCATATTAGAGGCTTTACCATAATTCAGACTGGTATTTGGTGTCTCTACCATGTAACTATACTAACACATGTGTAACTACTGTATGTGAATTCTTTTTCAGGTGTATTAAATTTACATTCATAATAACTATGAAATGGTTAAAGTTAAAGAAAATACACTTTCAGCCCTACCCGGTAAAACCAGACGAATAAACGCAAATCTAATTTTAAAACCTTAAGAAACCACAAAAATATAAATGACTATTAATAGGAAAAATAAAGTAATAAAAAGCGAGCTATTTAATTCCTGTAAATCTTTGGTGTATCAGGTTCTGAAGTGAATTTGTGCTCAGCCAATTTTTATTCAGACCTTTTAAATACATCATAAATCACTCTTTTTGATCCTATTAAAAACTATGCCCTATTGTGACCAACAGTCTGACAACATGATCATAACAGTTTCTCACAATATAATTATATAGGTAAAGGATCAATTTAATCAGCAATGTTTTTTTTAAAAAAAAGGAACGTTTATGGCATCAGCAGAAAATTGCCTAAAGCAAGTAATAAAGCAAGCCTTGATTTAACAATTGAAGAAATAACTTTAAGTTAAGCTGATTTAAATAATATCGTATACTTTGGTGGTTTTAGCTCACAATTAGACAATGTGTTTTGGGAGATTGGGATAACAGTAAAACAAGGCTTAGATGGATAGGGAGATGCTCGTATAACATATTTTAGAACTTACCAATGCAAAGCTTGTATTAATGTTGTACTAAGCCAATACTAAAAACTAATGAAGAAGGACTGTCTTCCAGAAAAACGCGTTTAATATTGACGTCTTTAAATCATAGGTTAGGAGCAGTTAAATTTTTGCATTGTCAAAGAGTCACTTTTAATTCTTGTAGAAAAAACCTAAAAACAAAATGGTAAAAATCTCTATGGAAAACTAACAGGTCTACCCTTTGTACTATTACTGCTGATACCTTTCATCCTGAATTGCTTACCATAACAAATAACATGCAAATGTTTGGAATGGATCTCTCAGGAAGGCTCGAAGCAAAGCTCGAAACCAATGCAAAACTCGTGGGAAAACATAGCTCACTCGTTGACACAGTAAAACAAACCAGTGTTATTTTGTCTCAAATCTCTCCACTGTCAATATTTATTGTACTTATATTTTTTTCTTCTGTCAAAGCAAACAAAATATCATCCAGGTATTCTCTCCTAATAGTCTTCACATACTAACATTCTCAACTAAGCAAGCACTATTTTATCACATTATTAGTTCTGCTGTGCAATCAAACACTTGTCAAAATCTTCCTTATAAGTCATGAAATTTTATTTATTCATCTATATCTTTCGTCCCATTTACAATACCTATCACCATCCAACTGTCAGTCTATCCATCTCATTAACCCTCAATCTCGAGTGGGTTTTAGCCTTGATGTGCGGTGACTCACTGGTATATAAAAAAAATCAGTCCAGCTACTGGAAACTACCATTTCCTGTGAAGTTTAACATGCTATGTAATAGCTGAAAATAAAAGTAAAATCTAGAAAAATTAGTAATAACAATATTAGTAATAATAATTATAACATAAATAACAAAAAAAATCATAACAACAAAATAAAAATAATTTTACTAATTATAATGATAATAAATATTATTATTATCTTAGTTTGTAGCCTTTGCACAGGCTGTTCTTAATGCCGCTTTGTTCCTCTTGGGCTAGCGACAACTAGCAGCCAAAGGCCAAGAGGTTTCCTTCTCCTTACATTTCTAAAACTTTTCTAAGAATCCTAGCTGTTCCTAATAAGGCTGTCTTTTGTATTATACCAATGTCTAATTCAATTTTATTATTATTATTATTATTATTATTATTATTATTATTATTATTATTATTATGTTTGATATGCTTTCTCACAAAGCTTTAGTTCTCTTTTGCTTCGGTTATTATT
>RDPX01000449.1:166137-191491 GCA_003991215.1 Morbakka virulenta | reverse complement strand
AATTCTTTTTGTTCACTTCACAGCTCCCCAGTGACAATTGTCTTTTATAAATTTTTGTTGCATGGCAATAAATTGTCACTTAGCAACTTGTTTGCAGTATTATCACGTAAACGTTTTTTGCTTGTCAGTTTCTTGATAAAGTCTGTTGTAGACAGACGAAAATTTGAAATAATAAATAAATATTTGATTTACTCAAGTAAATGTTGGCATACTTTCTTCAGTCATTTCCTGTGTCAAATATATATATATATATATATATATATATATATATATCGCTTTTCAGCCTTTTGGTTAAGATCAAGTGCTACGATCTCTTGTCCTTCCTTCTCCTGCACTTGAAATTTCGGTCCTTGCTCACATAACTGAACAGTCTCGAATGCTCCAAAATTGATTATCAGCCAACCAAGAGGAAACGTAAAGATGTTGAAGGCCTCCAGGAAGAGATTTAAGTCTTGCTGTCAACGGTGTAACGCGTGCTTTCTCTCTATCGTTACTTGGTCTGTCTTTGTTTAAGTGTTTCATAAATTGAATTCAAACATTTTTGCCCAGGTTTTCGTATGGAAATCGTATGAGTCATGAACACTGTCCAAGGGTAAAAAAAAAATTGTAAGATCAACACCCGGAATCAAAGGTCAAGTTAGTAGCAGCGATTTTGTATGTGCGAGTTTTGCTTGGATTTGTGAAAGCAAAAAGGAAAAACTACATATTTCAATTGGCCTTGGCTATTATTATTATCATTATTATTATTATTATTTACGAAATTTATACAGGATAACCAATTCAAAAATTTTATAAATACAACCATATTTATTTAAAACTTCTGTTGTCAAATGGGTCCTGTTTTAAGCTTAAAAGGAAAATAACAAAAGTATTTTTGAAATCTGATTTACTCACAGATTCGAAATCTGAAAAAATTTAAAACCTCGATCGATCCACTGAAGTTTAACTTGGAAGATTGTATGTGTAATAGGAAATATATTAAAGTTTATGCAACAGTTTTGTTTCTTGCAACAGTTTGTTTCTTCTCATTAACTTAAAGATTAGTTTAAATTAGGTCGCTTTTTCAGCAGGCATTCACCTTTAGTAGACTTATTGTATTGCAAAATGATCGTACAAAAAAAATGACACCAAATTTACTTTTTAAAACTAACAGTAATAGAAAATATAATTAAAATTTTAGACAACATTGCAGTTGATTGTTGACGGTTATGTCTTACAAAAAAGTGGTCGTAGTATTCAGCAGGTATCCTTAAAACCTTGGGGCTTTACAAGTATGCACTCAAAGCTGTCCAGATCCGGTTTTTTAAATATGTTGGAACCTGGTTTCAAAAGGACGTGGTTGTCTTTTAAGCTAGTCTATTTCCTTCCATTCTGTTTTGCAAGAAGAGCAAAGTGAGTGTATCTGATTGGATAAACGTTAGAGAAATAAAACTGACACATTTTGAATACAGCGACTGTTATTCTTTCTTTGACGGTAGCACGGAAAAAAGCTTTGTTTGTTCAAAATGGCGAAAAACATAAACTTAAAACGGATGAAACGAATATAATGAGAGGAAGGAACAATAGTGTATAGCATTGATTTTATGAACATATTTTTATACAAAGTGTCATCGAGAAATATACAATACGAGGGAAGCATATTTGGAATATGTTAATCGTATTGGAATTGTATTAGTTACCAATCCTCCGTTTGCTTTTATCAAAATTCCAAACCCTTCGTCCTTTCCCAAAGTTTACTCCTGTCAGCCATGTCAACAGCAGTCTACTTACAGTCATATTCATTTTAGAGTAATCATGGAAAATAGAAGTATTTTATGAGCATATTTTTATGAACTACGCCAATAAACAATTCTGCAGGAAATCTACCAAGCCTGGTCAACAAGTGGGGCAACTAGACAAAACGCGTCGAGAGGGGAGGCAAACGTTTTGGGTTTTTTGTGTGCGTGTTTTCAAAAACATAGCTAAGCGTTTTTATTCACCCTCTTTTTCTTCTGAAACTCTTTTGCCCTTTTGGACATGTTATCTTTACAGTATCATTTTTCAAATATTTTTTCACAACGTTTTTTGTTCCGTGAGATACCTCTGAGATTCTTTTTTATTTCAAATACGTTTAGAAACTTATTTCAAAGGGGCGTGATCAGGAAAAATATGTGGTTGAAGGAAAACATTTTAAAAATATTTTTTTACCGGCCGCAAATACTACATGAAGAGACAGTTACCAAGCTACCAAAAACTTCAGTGGAATTGACATATGAAAGGGTGCCTGTCGTTTGATGCATATCTTCTGGTTTTGTCTTGCAGTAAAGATAATACCTCCCGTCCCTATCCAGACCTAAATCCTCTTTTCCATTAGGCAATGACTGTCGGGCAAATGTTCTCATTAGTCTATCAGGAAGAGGTTTGGCAAGAACGGCTTGCAGTAAAGTGATATTGATAATAATAGAAAGTTAATAAAATTCAACCCACTCCCGTGGAATAGGTGAAGTCTGCCAACTATTTGTGATAAGACCAAGTATTCCTTGGGTTATATTTCAAATCCAGCACAAGCATATATACATACACATATATATATATATATATATATATATGCATGCATACATGCATACCTGCAAACAAACATGCGTAAATACAAATATGCACACATCCATGCATCGTGCATATACAAACGCAAATACAGACATATATATATATATATATATATATATATATATATATATATATATACATACATACATATACATGCATGCATATAATTTTTCAAAGTTCATGGAACATTTCATCGCGCAGTTTTCAAATTTGGTTCCACATTTCTCGGACATCTGTTGGCCTCTTTGTTAAACGCTATTTCGTCTGTGATGTACTGATAAAAAGAAGAATACACTTTAAAAACCTTGTGGCACCGCTAGTATTAAAACAAATTCTGGGAAAAGTTCACCTTTTTGTTTCTTAGCAACAACTTTGTTATGGTGTTGAATGGTGCAGGAAGTCTCTTAATCTAACTTTTGCAAAATTCCACCCACTCCAACCCCACCTCGGCTCCTTGCTGGCCTCGATATTTAGCACAAAGTAAAAATGGATCTATTTATCTATTTATTTTATCTATTTATTATATATTTTCAGCAATTAAAAAAGCCAGCTATCTTCAACAATAATCCCTTTGAATTCATTTGCTGAGGTATGTAATCAATGAGGCATTTAGGGTTTACCATCTTTTGATTGTCTTTTCCCTCGTCCCTTCTCTAATTTCCGACTTCTTAATCCTACCACATCCTGCCTTCTGATACCTCTCTCACAAGGTGAATAAAGGAATGCCATTTTTAACAATGTCAGTTTGGTATGCAAATACGGGGTGATATTCGATAAAAAGATAAATTCAGACATACTGCAAATAAAAGAGTAAAAAAATTCTTTGGGTTGGAATAAATTTTTTTTTTTACTTCTGATGACAAGCCACACCGTCTGAACGGAAATAAAGGCATCATATTCTAATCTAAACAATTATAACACTTTGCCACAGTTGCAACAGTGACGTGCTAAAGTCGTTTGTGACGCCACAAGGTATCCAAGAAATTCAAACTGCAGGATCTCACCAAAAGCCGTTGGTGAAATACTACAGTTCAATGCATATCTCCTGGTTTTGTCTTGCAGTTCCTTCCAGGGTGAGGACAAATAATAGATCATTATTTTCTTCCCAGCAGAAAAGCGTCTTTTGATAAGGCATTGCCTGACCTGAGGCTGACGTTTTTTGTGTGATACAGAATCCCGCCATAGTTTCATCAGTGAACTTTTTAATTTTGATCACTTTTTATAAAAATTTCACTACTTAAATACTTTTATAAGGTTTGAAGTTGTATATACAAAACCTCATTTTTCTTTTATGAATATTTTTTCAGGAGGAAGAAAATTAAACGTTACAAGGAAAAACACTCAGCAACATAATGTGTCGTTTCAGAAAGACCGAAAATACCAAGACCTGGTTGAACACACCAACAGTAGCCAAAAATTGGACCAAAAACAATAAAGAGCAGGTTTACAACTCCAGCAGCATCTTACAATAAAAATACGAATCGAAAATGATTTGATCAATCTTTCATTCTAAAACATTAATCGTAAATCCATAAATTTTACGAAATTTTACGACTAAATGGAACATCACAAGAACCATCATTTTTGAAAACTGGGGCAAAACATGAACCAAGCCTTGATGATAGGTATTTGAGGGTCAAAATGCGGCCAAGTTCATGAACATTCATAGTGCATGGGGTCAGTTTCGGTAGTGCCGAAAAACATCGAGAAAACTAAAACCCATTGCAATTATGTTGTTGTTGTGAATTAAACTGTACCCCAAATATAATATATAACTGTGTAATAATTACAATATATATATTAAAGGAAAAAATATAGAATTGTAATAAAGTTGATGGCACGACACGTGGGCATGTTTGAAAATCACGGTACTTTTTGGAAACTTACTTGCTGCTAGGATTAAGCTAAAGCCATCAGCTTTCGTAAACGTAAACGATATACAATGTAAAAAAAATCCAGACTGGTGTGATACATTTAACCCCTCTACTTGCAAAACTGATGACTACTATTGGAAATACACCAATGAGAAGATATTGAACATAACAAAATCCTTTTCAATGACAGAGTATATAAGAAACCAGAACAGAAAATGGGTTGCACATGTTGCACGAGCATCTAAAGACACCTTGACAAAAAGGCTCATGTTCGTCGATGAGAAATATACGAGAAGAGGCAACCGTTATAAGACAGTGCTGGAAAATGTGATAAGGCAAGAAGTAAAAACGGGAAAGTCGCTAGAGACATTTCTGCGGGAATGCACTAAGACAAAGTTTTAATTTGTCAAACTGACTTGGATGTTAGTCAGTGCTTTAGAGTCCCGTAAGGGCTATTGGGTTAAGATCTTATGCATGTATGTATGTATGTATGTATGTAAATATGTATGTATATAAGTATGAATGTATGTATGTATGTATGTATGTATGTATGTATGTATGTATGCATGCATGTTGACCATTACAATTCTACAATATCCTGGAGGGTAATCAAAGCTTTCCAAACAGTGAGGGCAGAGCAAATACAAGAAAAACGGCTATATTTTTCTACATTACTTTAAATCAAATTATGATTTCGAAAACCAAATATTTTAACCCGAAGTTCCGGCTATTCCCGGTATTTTGATTGATTTGCCTTTACTATTTTGAGTTTGTTAAGAATATGGAGATTTTAAAGCTATTCTCAAGCAATCTTCAGGTTCTTTATATTCTTAACTTTAGTTACATAATTAATACCTGACTTTAAGTAGGTTTACGTGATCTTACCAAAGTGATTCAAATGCTATAGCTGTTTTTCGTCATAGATATTGGTTTTCATATGTTTCAATACAAAAAAAATAAATGTTTTAGTACCTTTGATAGGCATTTCACTAGCTCTTTTATGTTATGTTGGGCCGGATCGCACGGAAACAACTAGGTAAATCCAATATTATTATTCTAATATCTTGGAAATGTGCCTGATAGGGGATGGTTGTGTTTCGTCAAAGATATTGGTTTTTAAGATACACTGCAATACGAAAAATGATGCTAATGTAACTGTGTTGGAAAGGGATTTCACAATTCCTTCCAAGTTATGATCTCTAGAAATACGTATGTATGTATGTATGTATGTATGTATGGATGTATGTATGTATATATGCATATATGTATGTATGTATGTATGAATGTATGTATGTATGCATATATGTATGTATGTATGAATCTATGTATGTATGTATGAATGTATGTATGTATGTATGTATGTATGTATACATATATGTATGTATGAATGTATGTATGTATGAATGTATATATGTATGTATGTATGTATGTACATATGTATGTATCTATCCATCTGTCTAACCTGTCTATCCATCTATCAATGCATCTAACTCTCCGTCTGTGTGCCTCTCTTACGGTCTCTTTCCCTCTCTCTTTCTGTCTTTTTCCCTCTTTTCGCTGATCAACATCGCTTTTACTGTTATAATAGCATTAACAGCAGAGTAATTTTGTACTGATCAAAATTTCAATATTTAATTTCCAGTGGAAATTAGGGGTCATAAAGTATGGCATAAATCAGAAAACAGTCACAGATTGCATCAGTAAAAGTATTTGTGAATCTATCACAATAAAGAGCCCCTCTGAAAATTAATGGCAATTCTACTTATTCAAATAAAAGTAAGAACATCGGAATACCTCGTCAAACAGCTGCAGCATAATCGTTAAAACATCGGGATGTGCTTTGTCAACCTGTTAAAAGAAAGTGCCTTTAAATCGTATGATAACGAATTACAACCGGTGGATCAGGGGGAAATGTAAATAACTAATGTTTAAAAATATAACGAACCTTCAGCTTTTACATGTTTCATTTTCGCACACTTGGTTTTGATTTTGATTAATTCGCGTTTAGTTTCGGCACGTGTTTTCCAGCACGATATCTTTCCTTACGCCAACAAAACGTATAAGCGATGGGCCTAGTCTTTGGTCTAATGATTGGTGAGTGGTGGTACGTATCCAGGCCCTGCACATGGCACCTTACGGGGATCTACTACTCCGGTGACAGGTTTCGGGCTGACACACCCTAGCCATTGCCTCGTTACCTGGAATCTCCGAGGAAACCATGTCCAGGACCCATCACGAGGAAGTGAGGTTGGCTTGGTCGAATAGCTAAATCAGAAGAGAGGCAGGGGTCAGTGAGGAGCAGTTCAGCTTCATGCTGAAAAAAAGAACGGCAGATGTTATCTTCGCTTTGCGAATAACAGCAAAAAGTACATTGGGATGGCGAGTAGCTTCACAGGGTATTCATTGACTCAAAAACAGCCTACGATCGGGTACCGGGTGAGGAAATATGGTTCGCCATGAGAATAAGATGTACCGCGGAAAAGTATGTGAAGTGGGTACAAGACATATGGTGTATGGTGGATGTTAGACAGTGGTGAAGTGCGCGGCTAGAAAAACTTAGCCATTCAAAGTTGAAGTTGAAGTACACCAAGGTCCAGCTTTGAGCACTTTCGCACAATTTAGATGGTATTCGAGAAGCTCTTCGTTCCAATGAACTTCAAGTTTTTGCTTTGCCATAAGCACTTTCCTGTTCGTAGTGCTCATGGACGTTCTAACCTATCCCATCAGGAATTCAAACCCTGGCAGCATGTTTACATAAGATGCTGCACTAATCAATGGAAAGAAAGAAAAAGCGTTAAAAGAACAGGAGAAATGAAGGAAAGCCTCAGAAAAAGAGGTTAAAAACAGAGTACATCCATATCAACAAAGCGAATAATCTACCACCGATCACGATCACTGGAGAAGACGTCCTGGAAGTGACAGAATACAAGTACCTGGGGTCAACTATACAATGCGACGGAGGCAGTGACAAAGAGGTAAAGAAAAGGCTGGTTGGGGCAATTGGCATAAGACAACGGCGATGATATGCAACAGCAGAGTGTCAGTGAGAGTAAAGGTCAAACTACAAAGGGCAATGGTGAGACCAGCAACAGTTCGTTTGACAGCAGGACTCGAGAAACAGATGAAGGTAGCCGAAATGAGGATGCTTCGATGGTCTCTGGGTCGTACCAGGAGAAATATGTTGCACAACGAGGTAGTGAGAGGTGGGCGTTGGAGAACTCTCTCAGAAGAAAAGAGAATCGAGATTGAAGTGGTTTGGACATGTGGAGAGAAGGAGAAAAGGGGGAAGGCCAAAACAAAGATTTAATATTTTCAACATTTCAAAATATTTCGAAGAGTGATTTTGAAGAGACACACTTAAGGTTAGTCAAGTACATTCTTTGTTTGCTGGGATTGTAAAAAACTGTGGAAGTCAAAATTTGGCGACGAAAACTAAAAGGAAGATTATTCCTTGCCACAGCTGAGAATGCTGTAAGGACGTTAACCTTGGCCAATGACCAAGAGTTCATGTAAAAGATCAACAAACCTTATACCGGAATTTTAAGAGCAATTTTCAGTCTGTAGGTAAAAAATCCACACGAACCAAAAACGGTATGGAAATCTGCCCTTAGTCACATAACTTTATTGGTGACTTACCAGAACTAAATCCCTTATCAAAAAAATAAAGTATTTCGTGGGGAACAAAATATTGGATAAAGAAATGTCGAAGAAACAGTGATGTTGCTCAATGGCTCCTTGAGGAGGAATACCAGCATCCAAAGTCTCAAGAAGGTTAAAACTACCATGATGTAACGGGCCAGGTTTAAAATTCACATGACGTAGGTTGGCAGGTCAAGTTCTAATTGTTTATTCTTAACCCTTGCTACTTCATATTTCATTCAAACAAACAGCACACTATATGCATTTCTCCAACATACGTTTCAGCCATCAATTTCACATATTTTCTACTCCTTCTTCCTCTTCTTGTCCTGGGATTAGACATCGTACCTCCGGTGGGAGGCACAATTTAGATGGTATTCAAGAAGCTCTTCGTTCCAGTGAACTTCAAGTTTTCGCTTTGCCTCAGAATTCTTGAGATGGAAGCAACAGATCTGTGTCTTTGAAGGGTTGGCTTAAGGTGGTTGTCATGGTAATATTCTAACATACTTTGGGGAGCGGCCTCCGCGCTTTGCTTAATTTTGAGAAAGCTTGCCCACTGTGTGGATAGGCTGAGATCGTCAGCATAAATGAAGAACTCACAGTTAAGAAACTTTGGCTGATCGTTGGTGTAAACATTGAAAAGGGAGGGACGCTCCCTTGGGGCAAATCATTTTTCTGCTTGAACCTCCTATCTTTTCCTGTCTTGTGAGGACACATAGAATCTGCGGTTAGTCAGGAGGCTTTGAATCACTCGACGTAGCTGATAGTTTGAGGTCATGGTGTTGAGCGTGGATATCATTAGTCGATGCTTGACTGTATCATACGAAGTCGTTTACTTTACTTAGATTTTTTACCTCTCCTAAAACTGCTTTCTTATCACGTCTCTAACACTGCAGCGAGAATAGGGTGATAAGCATACTCCCAACTACTATTACAGCAAAAGTACTTTCGACGGGTTTGCTAAGTGAGGACTTTTCCTAGATAACAAACTGTATTATTTTAGTCGAACACTGTTCTCTGTCCAATGAAACGAGCACAAACCTACGATTTAATTGGGATGATAACTCTGTTCCAAGCTTGAAACACGGGAGAATTCAAAATATTTTAGGAGAAATATACCGTCAGAAAACATCTAGAGTGGTTTATGGACTCTTAAATATGGTCCTATTCAAATATCTTTGGTACTAAAGGAGAAACGGACTTTCCTTCTTCCAGAAAATTTGGCTGTCTTGCGGCTCTGCTACCTCACAAAGACAAAAACAAAGAAAAAGACAAACTGAAAAACAAAAAGAAATTATTCAAATTAAAAAACTGTCGCATTGCACGACGATTTTCTGTTATAAACGCTTAATGAATGTTCTTCAGAATAAAAACCTGATTCTTAGATTTACGACAGAATGTGAGAATGTATAGTTTCATTTTCCAAAATTAAGTATACACTTTGTACCTGTTGACCCAAGAACAGCGTAAAAATAAAGGCATGAAAGCTGGACGAAAACTAACAATAGTAACAACAAGATAATATGAGGAATAACTCTGTAATTTTGAGCCAAATGCCAGAACTATTGGCAACATGAGTCAATGGTGCACTCATGTAAGAGCACCACTCTTTACTGTCTGCAACCATTGTCCAATTTAGTTACTCAGTTATCACTATCATATTTCCTTTTGAATTTCTAAAGTTATATATTAAGTTATATACTGAGTAATGGGGAGGGCATCCGACCAAGAAACTCCTCACTGCCACACCCAAGTCCCTTCGAAGGGCATCATCTGATTATGGTTACTGAGGAAAATGACTTAAAACCCAAAACAAAAAATATATATATAACGAGTTACATGATTTCTTCCTGTTTGCAAGCTAATATTTATGGGATATTGTTTATTTACATGATATCAACACCTATTTAGCCGTTACATTGTCTTTAGGGCTCTATATTTGCATCTGTCAGTTCTCACGTAACAAAACTTTTTTTAATAATAATAATAATAATGACTTTCTACAATTATTTAGCTTTAGATTTAATATTAATTAATAATTAATAATTAATAATAATAATAATAATATTAATACAAATTTGACATAAATAAAACATTTATCATGACTGATTGGTGTCAGTCATCTGCAATTAGTATTATTCTGTGTGACAGATCATAATTTATGCTTTAAAATTAGTCGTACTTTCCTTGGTAATTTATCACGCAAACCAATTGTTGCACTTACCAAGAATATTGTCTTTAATTATTACGGGCATTAAAAAGTAATACTCAACGTCGTATAAAACTGATGCTTGTTTTTCATTGTGAGTGTTTTTCTTTTATCCTTAAACGTCAACCAAACTACAGCCAAAAAGGAATCCCTGTAAAGGTGCTGGGATTAATTTTTGACGTGGTTTCAGTAAAGTGATGATGATAATAATAAAAATTATTATAATAATGATAATAATAATAATAATAATAATAATAAACTTGTCCTGGGTATTGACATTAAACTGCATCTGGTTGTGGAGTTTCGACGTGGGCTAATGAGGTTACCCTTTGCCACAACTACCTCCAGGCCACCCTTGAGCAAGTGTAGTACCTGTTAGCTCTCCCCGAGACCAAGAATTGTCGGGTTGGCATCCGGCGGGGGCTAGTCTCCCTTATGGGTAGAGAGGACTCTTTAGCTTTGGTTGGCAACCCCTCTGGAGATGGTGTCTTGAAACAAATACCGGTGGTAGTGTAACCTTAAATTCATTAATCCTCAAATGAGTGTAAAAATGTCAAATCAAATTAATGAAAATAACGGCGTGGATGAGGCTGGAACAACTTGTGAACGTCTCTGGCCCGGCAGGTGCTCCCCAGATCAGCAGCGGGGACCCGGTCATAATCATACTACTGCTACGAGAAAGTGGAACGAAGAATTAAACGTAGCTGTAATAGAGCGCTACTAAAGTGATCCAGTGAATGAGGATGGTAAACCTATGCGAATATATAGGGAGAGAATGCATCTTGTTTGGAAGGAAAGAGTTTTATTTGACATCAGTGAACAGAATTATACGATCAGGCTAGATCCATAAGGAAACGAGCTACTATCCGAGGTGGAGATAGAAATGATTAAAAGAAGTGTCTTAGAAAAGGAGACAGAAACTGACTTAGTTGTTAACATTGAAGATGTAGATCAGGATAATGATGTAGCACAATCTGAACCTGAGCTTGATGTGGACCTACGTGGCGACGTCAACTAACCTGAAATGCCAGCAGAGTTTGATGATGAACACAATGCAGACAGAACAGAGGAACAACAACAGATAATAGACTAAATATGCGCCATAATGAAGTAAACGGATAAACCTTTTTTCTCAGGATTGAAGAAAGCAGACAGAAAAAAGTTAGCAGACGTTACCAAAAGTGTTAATGAAGTGATAACCCATGTTAAGACAAACATCACAACTGAAACGAATGACCTGATCTTTGCAACGTCGATTTACATTGCTGGAAAGCTTGGTTCAAGAACCCCAACAAGAAAGGAGAACACCAAAAGAACCCTGGTGGAAGCGAAGGATTAAACAGTCAATAAATGAGATGGTCAACTTACCTGAAATGCCAGCAGAGTTTGATGATGAACACAATGCAAAGAGAACAGAGGAACAACAAAAGATAATAGACTAAATATGCGCCATAATGAAGTGAACGGATAAACCCTTTTCCCCAGGATTGAAGAAAGCAGACAGAAAAAAGTTAGCAGACGTTACCAAAAGTGTTAATGAAGTGATAGCCCATGTTAAGACAAACACCATGACTGAAACGAATGACCTGATCTTTGCAACGTCGATTTACATTGCTGGAAAGCTTGGTTCAAGAACCCCAACAAATGAAAGGAGAACACCAAAAGAACCCTGGTGGAAGCGAAGGATTAAACAGTCAATAAATGAGATGGTCAACTGACCTGAAATGCCAGCAGAGTTTGATGATGAACACAATGCAAAGAGAACAGAGGAACAACAAAAGATAATAGACTAAATATGCGCCATAATGAAGTGAACGGATAAACCCTTTTCCCCAGGATTGAAGAAAGCAGACAGAAAAAAGTTAGCAGACGTTACCAAAAGTGTTAATGAAGTGATAACCCATGTTAAGACAAACACCATGACTGAAACGAATGACCTGATCTTTGCAACGTCGATTTACATTGCTGGAAAGCTTGGTTCAAGAACCCCAACAAATGAAAGGAGAACACCAAAAGAACCCTGGTGGAAGCGAAGGATTAAACAGTCAATAAATGAGATTCGAAAGCATATTAATATATTGAAAGGACGAAGAACGGTGAGAATGTGAGACGGAATAAGTACTCTGCGTTAGAGCAGAAATATAGGATTAAAGCAAAAGGAATTAATCTGGTTATTAAAGAACTAAATCAGAGATTAATTGCAAAATCTCACAAACGTAAAAGGTATGATGAGAGAATCCATCAATTCAGACTTAATAGAACGTTCAGTCAAGATCAAAAGAACGTTTATCAAGAGTTAAAGACCACGCAATCAAGCTCAGAGGCAAGGTATCAACAAGAAATAAGCTGTTGCGCAAATTCGTGAAGAGTTAATGGGGCGCAAATCCCAAGACGTTTCGCACGACTGCTCTTGGCCTTTCAGCCGGAGAAGACGCCAGCTCTACTAGGTCCAGATCCTGCCATTCTCGCAAGATCGACCCCATCCTAAATGACACGTGTAGGATAGTGAACGGATGCCTGAAGACCACACCCGTACCATGTATCTATGCACTCCCTGGTATTGCACAGCCCAATATGTGATGCAAAGTACATTGCAGCAATCAACGCAAGAAGCAATAGAATGATGAAAGGCACCTGCTTTACCATCACCAAGCAACTCGAAAGAGACTATCATCTAGGAGTAGCTTTATGGACAGTACCCAACCACTTACAACATTGGTGGATGCAGCATTAACTGATGAGTGGACCTATAGCTGTAATGAGAACAACATGTTCAGTTCATGGGCCAGCCGAGGTATCATCCACTCACAAGACCTTGTCACTGGAAATAAGCTAAGTTGGCCAGTATGGAAGACAATCAAACGATTGCGAGTTCAGCATGGAAGATGTAAGGCATCACTCAAAAGTACCGACACCTGTGAATGTGGAAATAAATAAGCAATGGAACACTTTCTCTCCTCCTGTCGAACTCCAAATTGCGGATTTGATGACCTTGCAGGGCCAACTGAAGCTGCCGTTGCTGCTAGGAAACCCAGCTCTACCTTTTGTGCCTTACCTAGATTAGCTTTAGTTTAGGTATTTCCTTTATTTCCAGCTGTAGTGGTCGAGTGATAATATCATCGGTGTACCATGCATGGGATTCCTGGGTTAGCCCTAGCCACATTCCTAGAGGTACTATGCCCAAATTTGTTCCTCCGTTATATGCGACAAACTGCTAACTGTGTAGATGTTTTCGGAGATAGAACTGGGAGAGGAAAGAAGCCCATAAATTAAACCAAAAAGACTTAAAAGTACAAAGAAAATGACCAGAAAAGAAAGGTAATACTGCACGTAAGCGGCTTCCAGACTTGCTTGGGTTAAAACAACTAAAAAAAAGTAAGACTTGATTTACAACATAAATCAGCAATTTTTCCCAGGACACCAGCATAGCTCTCCCCCACCCCACTTCACCTTTACTTCCCTTACTATAATTCCCTGTTAAATTTTCCAATAACCAATAAGTTTCTTCTGGTCCATTGTGCCAAAGGCCTGTGATCTATCCAGCTTTATTGATATCATCTAAACGGCTGCTTTAAGGCCCAGAGAACATCTTAGGGAGGTCCTTTTCCTTCAGCTCCTTTACCATGACCGTCGCAATGTCTCCTTTGGCCTGCTTATTCACTCGTCAAGGAGTCCATTGCAAAATATTGTGATGACTTCTTGTTCGTCACGCAGTACAAGATCTAGTCAACGCCAACGCCTCCGCTAGGGGAGTAGTGTCGACCCCTTTTTCGCTTTGCAACCTGTCATTTGCACTTCTTTCAGCCAGACGATCTTCTTTGTTGGCCTCAAGCATTTTGCCAAATGAGAATCTTGACGCTATTAAGGCTCATAGAAGCGATCTAAAGGAATGAAGAGACTTTATTAGCCTGAGAAATGCGTATCTTTTACTGTCGCCGCTTTCCGCGTGTTACTTCCGGGATAAGTAGTTTCCTATACTTCCTTCCAATTTTTTCCAAGGGGACTCATGTTCCATGCAGTAGCATATAAGTTTTTCAAATATCTTTATTTCTTTGCGTTTATATTTATACTCATCTTCTTTGCAGTTTCAGCTATAAGCACAAGGTTTTGTTAAGTGCCGATATGCCGAGTAATATCATCGACAAAATTCAGGCCTTTTAGTGTTGATCACTTTGCTGTCAGTTACTAAATTTACACTATTTCAAGCACACATTTTTGCATTTTACACCTTTATAATTTTTCTAAATGCCGTTCACCTTCAGCTAGAAGCAAATTAATGGGTTTTTAATGGTAGTTTTTGGTATTTTGCCATCTCATCCATAATTTTAACTCCGAAAACATGTACAAATTCTGTATTGTCAGTGTGATGGGCAGCTTGAGCCAGCAGCCTCTCGCATGGTAATTTAAATATTTACTACGCAGATATCGCTACCCTAATTTTCTGACAAACTTCCCACATCGTAGGGAACAACATGATAAATAATCAAAAACTGATTTTAAAATGTTTAAATTTTAATAACATTAAAAATTTTAAAATGTCATTCCAGTTTAATAACATTAAAAAAGAAAATAACTTTAAACCCAAGTCATCTTTTTTCAGAGGATTACAGGTTTATAGAGATTCACATTATCTTTGCATTCTATTTTGTCTCAGTACCTTTGGTACAGAAAACGTTCTTATTGCAAGTAATGAGTAACGAATCTACAATGCAACAACGTCCAAATAACTCGAAGCTCAACCGTCGACACGAAATCAAAATTTCATAACATATCAACAATTTGTTCTCTTCCGCTTTTGTTAGCATTCAGAGGATTGGTTTAGGTGTGACTAAATTCAAGTGCTTACCTCGTCAAATAAAACAACAGCATTTGGGCATTCTCTCAATCTTTTGGTCAGCTGCCCACCTTGTTCAAAACCAATATAACCTGGAGGTGAGCCGATCATTTTCGCAACCTAAAAAATATGGGTAGACAGAAAGCCATACATTTCAGAAACAATTCAAAGTGCTTACACCAAGTAAGAAGTAAACGTCTGTTTAACAAAATGCTCTTCACATAACAAAATGGTATCCACGGGTTACCACCGTTATTAGTTATTATTCATACATAGTATGTGTGTGTGTGTGTGTGTGTGTGTGTGTGTGTGTGATGCAATTGTACTAATTCTCTAGACTTATTAAAATAAGAATAACTACTACTTTACACACTAGTTTCGTGCCTTCTTACAAAATAAATTTTCTCATAATACAGCTTATGTGACAAGTACTGCACCAACAAATATACCACGGTAAATTAAACGAAAGTGCACGTATTATAGACAATAATTAAAATTTTGAACACGAATAAATAAATAGTCATACCTCGTGTTTTTCTTGATACTCTGACATGTCCAATCTAATGAAGCCCTAATTGTGAGGGCAGAAAAAAGAACAGTTAACATTTCAATTACCTAAATTCATTTACAAATTGTGTTAATTAGTCAGGTCAGGTAGGTATTGAGACAGTACACTGGGCCTATTACCAATTTTAGTTTGCAACGATAATTCTCCAATTTTCTTTGGCTCCGTGAAGGAAGAAGAAAGAGAGAGGGAGAGAGAGAGAGAGAGAGAGAGAGAGAGAGAGAGAGAGGAAGAAAGGAAGAGAGAGACACAGACAGACACAGAGAGACACAGAGAGACAGACAGAGGGAGAGAGAGAGACCGAGTTACACACACAGACACACAGATGGACAGACGGACCCATTTTGCTGTTGGGGCCTGTAAAGCCAAAGCCAAACATTTGGAGAACAGTTGCTGGAGAATGGTGTTTTAAAGTAAACTTTTTATTATGAAAATAGAATTAAAGGGAAGGATTTAGGATTAATTATTATGGTGCTTTTTAAAGAGACCACTTCGTCTTGTTGAAAGGTAAAGAATGCCTCTTCACGCAGCCTGACAATGCAAACACTATCAAAACTGCTGTTGTGAATCCCACTAAAATATACACAAATTTAATTCCCTTTCCTTCTTCGCTATTTCTTCCTTAAACTCCGCCTGTGATATTTTCGGATAACACAGCCGGTCCTAAGCCCGGATAAAAGAGGAAGGTTGGGCGTGGAGTCAGCACCCCCACTCCGTAAAAATCACCAAAGCTACAGAAGCATCGACGAAAACAAACCAACACATTCGCCAAAGGGAAGAAGGGACTCGATCTCAGAGACACATAACGCATCGCAGTGAAAGCCAAGAGGAAGCTGCGAGGCCGATTCCCCTTCTAACACCAAAGGCAAAAGTTCGAATAGCAACTTGGAACATCAGGACTATGTACGAAACAGGAAGATCTTTTCAGGTAGCAAGAGAAAGGCGAGATACCGAGGCAGAACTAAGACGGCAGGGAGCAAACTGGACTGAAGTAGCAAGAGAAGCCCAAAACAGAGAGCGGTTGCGAACTTTCGTTGATGGCCTATGCTCATCCGTGGGCTATGGGCTTAAGTAAGTAAGTAAGCATTTCTTCCTTAACTGTGCCATATGGGAAATCTCTTTTAAGCTTCTTTCCCCTATGTGGATGAAACGCAAACAATTCTTCTTACCTTTCCACTTTTTCAGCTCCCCCCTAACCCAAAGCTTTCCATGTGGTAATTCCAGTAGTGTATAGGGTCTGAGAATATTTCTGAACAAGTCGACTAAAATGATTCACAAAGTCTTCCTTTTCCATAATTTAAAAGCCCATGTCCCAACACTAAATGTCTGACAGTTGTACCCATACCAAGCAACAGACAGCAGAAGAGTAACCTGAGGACTTCACAAGTCCAGTTGAGAAAAAACTACACATTTTCCTAAATGAATTCTAGATCGTTCTACTCCGCATGTGGGACTTTTTCCCAACCGTCATTGGTAATCTTTTTATGTTACATTTCTGCAGATGTCCCGAGCGTATTAATTCAGTCCTCAAAAAAACCTCTGGACATGGGGATACTGAACTTAAAAGAGACCGAGATGAATATAAAACCCACTCCTATGCCTACTAGGTATATTGACAAAATCACATCAGCGTTCATCTGTCATTAATCAAAGTAACGAAAACATTAAACAATTTGGAATGAGTACGTAAATAGTAAAACGATCTCATTACCTTCTTCGTATCTTTATGCAAGTAGCGAGCAAGTTGTTTGGCCAGCTCTGTTTTTCCTAAAGGGAAAAAGTGTATAGATTAACCAATTGGGACTACAAGAAAAAACAATAAATCATCTCGATAATAACTTACACTTTGGTTACTTTTACGACTCGTTATTATCGTTATTACTAATATACTATTAATAACAACCATAATCACTCCAGTTCTTGTTAATCTTTCGTCTCCCAATTCTTATTCTTTCCCATCCCTGTTATGTCAATATATTATTAATATTACTAATAAACTATTAATATTAACCAAAATCACATTAATTTTGGTTACTCACATTTCGTATTTCTCATTCCTTCTTAGCACGGTCATGTTAATATACCATTAATATTACTAATATACTATTAATAGTAACCATAATAACTTTGATTTTGGTTACTTGTACGCCTCTTAATTAGGGTTCTTTTCTATCCCTGTTATGTTAATATAATATAATATTAATAATATACCAGAAATAATAACTTTATTTTTAGTTACTCTTACGTCTGCTATTTTTCATTCTTTCATATCCCTGTGATATTTTCCTACTTAATCAATCAATCTGGGTGTCGTGCCAGAATTCTGGCGTAGGCGGCAGCCATAGCATCCTTCTCTTGGCAGTTCTCTAGACCTTAGTGGGCACAGTGGGTCTCCAACCAGTTACACTTTCTAACCATGCTCAGTTCTTAGTTCGTTGTCTTCCCCTTGATCTTTTTCCTTCTACACAGTAAGTCAGCACAATCTATTCACGCCTTTCCTTCCTCGTCACATGTCCTACAAACCGCATCTGCCTGTTCACGAGCATCTGCAATAAATATCTACTAGTCCCTGCCTTACGCAAGAAGTCCACATTGGTTATCCTGTCTCTCCATGATACCTTCAACATTCTCCTTAGAAACCACATTTCCACTGTTCTAATTCTGTCTTCTAGACGTTTGGTAATAGTCCAACTCTCGCAACCATATAGTAGACTTGACCACATGTAGCGTTCAAGTAGACTAATTCTAGTTTCGACCTTCACACCACTTGACCGTAGAACCTTCTCCAACTTTTCACTGTCTGCTGTCAACTCTGTATCATCTGCATATCTGAAGTTGTTAACATTTATTCCACCAATAGATATTCCTTTCATGTCTTTAATACTTCGCATGATTATTTCCACTATAGTACGTTTCAATGTTCATGATTATTTATTTGACTTTTACAAGCATGTCTAGTTTTGAATAAATTATCTGAATAAAAAAAAATACATTGTGCATTTTTGGTTTAAGATATTAATTCTAAAAGCCTTTACTACTTTAAATTCATATTGATTTCAAACAGAAAACAAGCTCATCATAGATTTATCATCTTGCCCTATCATGTTAGTCTTTTCTCTTTTTCTGTCATTGTGGTACACATCGGCATTATTCCAACTAATTTCACTGTACGGAAGTTGGTTTAGTTGATCCACTCCCAAGTGGGCCAGAACAATTTTCAATCAAAGGCTTTTCTAAAAATCATAACGGGCAACATATTTGCAAATGGAGAAACAAGATTGTCTTTAACAACCTAACAAGTTTAAACAAACTCCCAGTATAAAAACTCTATTAATGGTGAGTGATTCTCAACGTGAAATTCTGGTGTGAACATACCTATTCCTGACGAACCTAAGAAAAGAAATACCAGTGGATGCTCTTCATCAGTCCATCCATTTTCTGACCTTCTGATAGCTTTAAAAAATAAAGTGACAGAAAACAAAAGATAAAAATGAGCTACATTGAAATACTACGACTTCTCCCTATAAATGGACAATGTACTGGATCACGGACGGAAAAACGGCCTTATTATAATTACTAAAATTTGCGCTTCCGACAAGTGGACATTTGCTTTACTTCACCTAAATATGTGTTGTTATGCTCTTCATACGTTCTGAACTTGTACGTAAACACGTAAAATATACATCTCCTTAGAATAATAGCAATGCAGAAAAAAGAAAAACCAAAAAAACAATAAGTGATTACGACACAAAACCAAAAAAGGATTCCGAATACTATGTACATTTTTACTATCAATTTTATGGTCTCCTTTATATTAAATTGTTATCATCTGTTCATATATTGGGATAGTTTGTTTGTTTATCTATTTTTTTATGCTTGGACTGTTCGACCCTCATTTCAAGGCTTTATTTCTCTGTATCAATCCAACAAGTGTCATCATACCATTCAGCTCCATTTATTAAAATTATTCAATTCCACTGCAAAGTCTAAGAGAAAAAAGCACCGATAAATGCGGTAAATCCGGAGAGGAGTTGTGGCTTAATAGATAGTGCAACTACACCATAACCAAGAATTCCGGGTTCGATTCCCCGAGCGGGCGACTTTGGAAATTCACAAAAAAAAGCCATTGGTTGGCGTCAGGAAGGGCATCCGGCCAAGATATACCTCACTGCCAATTCCAAGTCCCTATGAAGGGCGCCCTCTGAGCCCCAATTACTGGGGTAAATGACCTTAAAACCATTAGTTAAAGTCTTCGTATTATTTATTATTGAACGTAAAGGTCTTCAAATATTCTAATTCATATTTCATTTCAGTAGTGTGAGGAGACAACAAACCAAGGTTTTTAAGTCCAACGTTACTCGTCGAACAAAACAGCTTCAGCACAATCGTTAACGCTTTAAAACTCCAAATCGTTTACAAAAAAATACCAAAAATTCTCTTCATCTAGGAGTGACCAAGGTGACTTCAACAACTGACTAAAAGACTTGGCTATAAGGAAACCAAAGTTGTAGGCTAAACAGTCAACGACTGGGCAAAACAAAATAATATGCAATTTGTCTACATCCCTAGTAACAGAGGAACCGTTAGGTCAGCATGATGGTTGTGGGACAAAAACCTGACCTTGGTGATCAGGTTTTGGCGCATTATACTAAGAGGATCAAATAAGTACCAAAATTAGTACAAAATAGTCAACTATCACGCAACCTTTTCCACTTGGAGACTCAGGGGAAAATGAAGTGCTTGTTTCCCATTTGGTTTCCCATAACCAAAAGCAAAGTAACAATATCTCTTTCATCTGGCGTAAGATTACTCCAACAGTAACTTTTGCTTGTGTCAAATCTAATTTTTGGAGAGTGATATATTTTATGTGGGGTTAAGAAAGAAAAACTAAATAGCACTGGACCCAGACACATTCGCTATAAGAGATAAACAGAATTTTCCGCTGATGAGTTAATAATGGTATAGTCGTTATATTAATAAGCTTTATCGTCACCCTAAATCTGCTTCAGTAGGGTTTCTTTTTTTGTGCTTTTACTCAAAGCACGAATGTCAGTGTCGATAAATCGTTTCTTCTTTCCCGACAGAAGATTTTCCAGACCTCGTTGTAGCACCTTACAATAAAAAAACTAACTTAGGGGAAGCTTACATTGGTGTGTGGATTATGAAAAAAACCAAAACAAATCGTTTTAAACTGTTTTACAAAAATTCGGCAAAGGCAAGTAATTACCCGACGCTACAGCTGTGATTGCACCTTCTTGCCCGACAATAACCTCGCGAAACCTGCGTTCTAGAGGATATCTGCGTCTTTCTTCAGCCTCTTTCTTCTTTTTTCTCTCTTCAAACTAAGAACAAAATAAGGGGGGTTTGTACTATATTTTGTACTATATGTACTATGTATAAAATTCCCAGGATAATCTGTGACAACATTCTAACAATTTGTGGGCGATTAGTGTATTTTTCACCCTGAGTATTACTGTCTTTTATACCAATAGCTGTCAATTTTATGATTATCACGTGATACAATTGTCGGAAAATTGTAAGAAAATATGCAATAAACCGACATAATGAATCGGTGGGAAGAATGTGTGTGCGTGTTTGTATGTGTCTTTGAGTGTATCGAAGGGGAGGTCATGTAAAAATTTATGATTTTACATTATCTGCTTAAATAAACTTATGGGAACATTTTTCGTTTAAAGAATTTACTTTAAAAGATACGTGACTTTAATTAAACTTAACTATGGAATGTTACCACCTTTGTTTCTCGCCGTGAGATTATGTAATGAGCGGTGCGAAAAAGCCCCAGAAAACAATCCGGAATCAGGTAATAAATAAAGTTGTCTATCTCAAAATAATAAAGGTGTTTAAGTAAAAAATGGGGAGGAAAAACGTTCGCAAACAAGTTTACTAACGGCGGATCGGGTGAGGAGGGAAGTGGGAAAAGGCAGCCTAAAGTGTACCCCAACGCAGATGTGTCTTGAAGAAAACATGGATTTGTATAAGACTATAAAGACGCGTGATTCGCTTGTTAAAGGTGACTGAAAGGAAAATTAGAATTTGCGTGACATCTGACAAGAGGGTGGGTTTGAAAATACAATTTGTGTAACTTTTGATAATCTGATACTCCGATGCTAATGTAAAAATAAGCAAATCAGTAACCCATATGTTGACCTATATATTCCTCTTTCCGATACGCACAGCCATAAATATCTGTAAGATGACCCTCAAGTGACAAATCATCCCACTTTCTCATGGTCTAACACATACAGGTGACTTTATTACAAAACCGGAGGCACTGTATCTTAACTTATAAGATTCAACTGAATACACCAAGGAAAGTAAACTAGTTTTTAACTTACTTCTGCTTCGTATTGTGTTATAAGATCTTTGCTGCTCTGGCGACCAGCATACTCCATTGCAGTGTGGCCGTAGGAGTCTTCTATTTTGGGATCAGCTCCTTTTATAAGCAACAGAAACCACTGCAAAGATTAGAATTGACAAATGTTTGAAGTACACGTGCCACCTGTCATATGGCATATGTCAACAAAATATGAGCTAAAGAGCGAAAAATATACGGCATCTCGATGTAAGCAACAATGAAGGTGAAAATTTCTCAACTTATGTTATCGAAAAGGATTAAAAAGGACTTCGAAAACCAGGAAATCTTTTTCGAATTATTTCATACATTGACAAAACCAATTATTTTACTGAATGATAATTGAAACCAAGCTGCTGACCCCAACGTCGACAACAAATTTTCTTCCCTCTACTCCTGTTCTGTTGTTACAGAACAATACTGGAATCTCAAATATTGAAAAGCGCACTGTATTTCACAACCACGATACACTTAATTCGAATCGCAGTTTTTCGAAATAGAAAAGCAGTCAAATAAAAGTGGAGCTGGGCCAGATTCGTACCAATGTTCCATGGCTAACTGGATCTGATTGTCTAATTTTAAGTAATCGTACAGACTTTTTTTGAAGACAACATTCGGAAACCTAATACATTAACAGTTTAAACGCTTTTACGTTAAAAAAATGATAACAATCTGTGAAAATGATAAAAAAATTAACCCACTAAAATCTTTCATCAACTAAAGATTTAAGATCTTAAATAGTACTGGCTGTCAATAATACGGGAGTATCAATACCACAAGTACTTGTGGAAACAGCCTCGTTAGCCCAGGGAAAGTTGGTGTTTCTTCCAATGCAATTACGAGTAATGTTATGTCAACGTCCTTCCTTTAATTAACGTCAACTCTCAAACGGCAAAACTGTATCAATAAACTTCCATAGTCATTCTAAATAAGTTCTGTGTTCACAAAAACGTCAGTACTTGTAACATGTTCCAGAAAACTATTGATATGTGGCGTCCTCCTCCGACCGACTCTCTCCCTTTTACTTTACAGTCAGACTTACTTCAATTCAACATCAATAGATATTTTTTATAGTCTATTTCCTCTCCCTCTTTTCCCATTCTGATTTCTTTTACCTGAAACTAACTGGTTATCAAACAGTAACAATCTTACCCATAAGGAAATTATCCGCTTTCCTAAAAATGCATCCACGTTGCTTGTTCAAAGAAATACAGCGCGTTACATGATATAGTTAAAATATCAGAATCTAAATATTAAAGAGTTTCCCCAAACCCTTTTCGTTGTTGTAAGGTCAACATTTTATTAACAATCAGGGGAAAGTTTTTCTTTGTTTTTGTTTTGTTTTAACGTCACTTTCCCCCAGTAACTGGGGCTCAGACGATGCCCTCCACAGGGACTTGAATCTGGCAGAGAGTAATTTCTTGGCCGGATGCCCTTCCTGACGCCAATCAATGGCTTTTTCTTTTGTGAAGTTCTAAAGTCATCCGCTCGGGGAATCGAACCCGTAACTGTTGGTTACGGTGCAGTTACACTGACTATTAAGCCACGGCAAGAAACTTAACAAAGGACTTCATTTGGCCGTAAAACTGTTATGAGTAAATCTTCTGATTACAATATTACATGAAACGCAAAGCAAAAATATATGTGCATCGGACTGGATTAGAACAATTAGAATCAAGGCCATATGCTTTGACTTATTTTCATTTAAGAGCCTTATTCTTTCCCCTAGTCCCTGTTGCTGAGAATTTCATACCAATCACGAATACATTACTGAGCCTCCCACAGAACGACTTGTTTTCTTTCAAGGCCAGAACTGACCGCAATAAAACATGGACTGGAATTGTGGGAAAAATAGAGATTGGGAGAATTTCGAATTGCAGAAAGGCAAAAAGTATGTGTGCACGGAACTGGGTTCAACAGACTGCATGTGGCTAGTTCGTCCACAAGGTCTACCACTTGAGCTGTCGACAATATGCTAAGCTACAATTCCATATCGTATCTATCTTTATTTTTTTCACAATATTGCATGATTGGGTTAAAAATCTGCCATACGTTCTGCCGAAGACAAAGGTAGATAGTATATTACATTACACATGACCCAATTTGTGTTTAGAATCTAAGAAATGCGTTTCGCTAGTGTGCAATGATTGTACAACTAACGTAAAAATCTTACCTCCTTCTAACAACAATTTAATACATTCATAGTCGTCGACCAATGCAGCATAATGAAGTGGTGTAAATCCAGAAAAGTTTGCATTTTTCTGTAATCTGTCAGAAAATTCTTCTTCTCTCGCAAGCAGTGCTGAATAATAAATTATAGAAAGACAGTAATATTATAACAACTGGTTTTGTTTTCATTTGGGTATTTTTTGTTTGTTTGTTTAAATATCATTTTTCCAAATAGATGGGCACAGATCATGCCCTTCTAAAGGACCTTTTGTGCCCTTTCTGACGTCAATCAATGGCTTTTTCTTTCGTAAAGTTCCAAAGTCATTTTACGCGGTGGGCAAATCGAAGACGGGACCTCTTGGTTACAGTGCAGCTGCACTAGTCATTAAGCCACGGGTCCTGATATTATAAAACAGTATTATCTGATAAAGTTTATGAAAAATTAAAATGAAAAGGGTAACTAATTATATGGTAAAATGGAACTATCTACTGATACTCTACAAATGAAGACTGATTTCCCGCAAACAATGGTTGATAAAAATGCGTACGAATAAAGGCTGTGGGCATGAATATATACTCTCCGTTATACTCAACAATTTCCTGGGTGGAAACGCTAATGAACAGTTGAAAAGCAACGGCGAGGTAATGTATCAATATGCAAAGAAAAATAATAGCAAGCTATATTAGTTTATGACTCCGCCATGGCCGGTCCCAAGCCCAGATGAGAAAGGAGGAGGGTTGGGCAAGGGGCCGGTCACCCCTTCCCAAAAAACACTTACCGATTACGGAAACTTGGACAGCAAACAATATGAAAACCTATGGTCTCAGAACCATGTCGTGTGAAATCCCTGAAGATAATGACCTCAGATGGGAAGACACGCATATGACGGCTGGGAGCGAAAGCCTACGGGAAGTCTCCAACCTGAGAACGACATGCATGAGATCACTTCTAACACCAAAAAGATACATCCATGTAGGATGTTGGAGTGTAAGAACCATGTAAGCCACCGGGAAAACTGCAATAATAGCAAGGGAAATGAGGAAATACCATCTGAAGATACTAGGCATAAGCGAAGCCAGATGGACTGGTTTCGGAGAAGTGAAG
>RDPX01000449.1:134298-165134 GCA_003991215.1 Morbakka virulenta | reverse complement strand
GAACAGTGCATTGAGTGGCAAGCATCACTGTACATTAACTTTATTGACTTCCGTAAAGCTTTCGATAGCATCGACAGAGAGAAACTCTGGATGATTCTGAAGTTTTATGGAGTTCCAGATCTCTTCATAGAGATCATACAGGAAATGTACAGAGGAAGTAGTAGTTGCGTCATTAACAACGGGCAGACATCAGAGTGGTTCTCTGTAAACACTGGAGTTCGACAAGGCTGTGTGATGTCAGGCTTCCTCTTCATTATTACCATGGATTTGGTCATGAGGAAAGCAACAACGGCAAAGAAAACAGGAATAAAATGGAAGTTTACCACCCAGCTTGAAGACTTAGACTATGCAGACGATATCGCCCTCCTATCCAGCAAGCATTAACATCTGCAGGAAAAAACTGAAAAGCTATGTAAATATGCTGAAAGCGTCGATCTCAAAATCAACACAGACAAGACCAAGGTGTTGAGACTTAATCACAAGGAAAACCGGCCAATCGAGATCAAGGGCAGAAGTGTTGAAGACGTGGACACCTTCCCATACCTCGGTGCCATAATTAACAAAACAGGAGGATCCACTGCAGATATCACACACAGGCTGAGTCTAGCAAGAAATGCGTTTCCCATGCTTAACCCACTTTGAAAGTCAAACCAATACAGTAGTAAGACCAAGATTCGAGTGTATAACAGCAAGGTGATGTCCGTGCTACTCTATGGAGGAGAGATGTGGAAATTAAATGGAAATGATGTCACCAGATTGAAAATACTTCAGAAAAAATGTCTGAAAAGGATTCTCTCTATCTTCTGGCCAACAAAATTACAAACAACGAGCTCTACCTTAGGACGAAGACCAATCCAGTAGGAGAGCTCATAAAGTGTAGGAGATGGAGATGGATTGGACATACTCTTAGAAAACCACAAAATGATAGCTGTAGAGTAGCCCTAACATGGACACCACGAACGAAGTTAGGAACATAGCCAAAGATAGAGAGAGATGGCGGAGGATGCTGTCAAGCCTTATGAGCCGCCCATGGCTCGAAGAGGATAAGTAAGTAAGTATATTAGTTTATAGCTTTGTATGAAACTCGAGCCGAATCGAACCCAGTACCTTCTGAGTCAAATGCATAAGTTAAAACTACCAGGGCGGTAAGGACCAGTCTTTTAAATAACTGGATTGTAAACTTACATTTCCCTCATTAGAAGCAGTCATTTTAATTGAAATTTAGGCGATGCTATCTTTTTATTGTGGGAGTTGATGATTTTCGCGACATTTGTTTACAGGGAAAATTCGAGATCCCAAATTACGCTAACAAAGAGGAACTGTTAAACAAGCGCAGTGAACTCATTGAAAATGTAGACACTTAAATAAATTCTTGTTAGCTAATAATAAATCAAAGGACTAGGTGTGATAAAGCAATTAATTAATTAATTAATCTTAATACTGCATGTTCAATTGTACAAATTATGTCAATCCCATGAGGGTAATTTTATATCTTTTGTAATTTGTTCTAGTTATAACTAGATACGCCAGAGAAATATGTTCATTATGTTTAGCTGACGATTGTGAAAACATGAAACTGACCGTTCTAAACTAAATTTTGTTGATTTTTTGTCGTCCACCATACATGTATACATATATAATCAGATGTACGAGTAAGACTCTAACTTTACAGTAGTCAGAGTTTCATGTCTTTCACAATCTTCAGCTGTATACAAATAATCACTTAATACATATATACATATATGCATATGTACATATATAATTACAGTCCTGGAAGATATAGAGGTAATTATTCATGAAACTTGCTAAATTTGATGCAATACACTCTAGCTATTTAGCTAACCCCTAAATAATCGGCATGGCCTTGTTGTATCTTTAGATATATATCTCTCTGCGAAACAGTACCTTAAACAAGAATTACTTTATTAAGGGAACTTGATACTTACAGTTAAACTTCATTTTCATTCTATTAATATACTGCCTCGGTATTGCATCAAAATTGGAAATGCCCCTGCTCAAAAAAACACAATGTGAATGTACCTTCCATAATCCGAACACGCTGTCGTGATGCCATTTTAAATGGAGTACTAAATTCATCCTGTACATTTGGATCAGCCCCTTTCTCTACCAATACCTCCAACATCCTGTGAAATATATAGTAATAGCTACAGTTCCATGAAATATACAAGGCAAAGAAACCAATCGGATTTATTAGTGTTTCTATAGTAGATATTCGGCTGAGGGGCAAAATAGATTTTTTGATCCTTGGTTTCCACCGCCTACCGAAGTTATTGTGACCGCACCCTTTAGATCTGGTCAAAACACAGTATGTTGAAAACCTCTTTAAAATGACGTTTTCAACATATATTTGTTTAAAAAATGGATCTTGCGAGTCTTGAATGAACTCTCTTAAAGGTCTAAGGTATTGTGAAGTCAACTTAAATTTCAATGCTTCGCTTTACAAGACAGAGCTGTTTCCAGTCAAATATAATCTTGGTAAAGACTCCTTACACCTATTCTTCATTGATAGTTTTCGAAAATAAATCTTGTATCATTTTTAGGCGACACTGTAAATTTTGTTTTGCCATAAAAATACACTCAACAAAAGTGAACATTATTAGAATTTTAACTGATCTCTAATTATCTGAGCAAAAGACCATAACTGTCCCACTAACTTTGATACTCTCATTACTGACCAAATCCAGTAAAAATATATAGCTTTTCTTTCAACACTGTCGTCTCTTCAAATAAAAAAGTCTGTGGAGGTGATAGCGACGAAATTGCTGATGCTACTTTTCTTATCCTTGCCGATAATATTTCTTTTCTTAGATTCAGACTTTCCTCGTGATTTAAACTATTTTCTCGAGCCAAACCCGAGCGGAAAAATATCGTACCCCCAAACGGTACTCTCTGTAAAGCACACGATTAATTGATAACACGGCAAACAGCTCAAATACGAAAAGCACCAGGTATTTAAAACGAAAACTTCATATTTTCAGGTTTTGATTTGATAGTTCTAATGGAGAGAACACAATAGAGGGTGATATCAACACAAGTGGAGGAGACAAGCATGGGCATTGAGGATTGGTCTTGAGTACTGTGTCACAGCTTGACAAAGCAGCTACAAATCACTTCTGTGAAAACCAGTTATTATGTTCACAAAATAAAGAATTTATTAATGATGTATCAATGATGTAGATATTAAATTAAGCATTAAAAAAACATACAGTAAATTATAGACATAACAGCTTTATCATATCAAAAGTCATAAGCTTTTTAAGCTATATTTTGTAAGATAGTTCTCCCACTTTTAGCCACTAGGCCAATTCTAACGTATGGAGAAGAAATATTCTATACAACTACAGACATTAGTTATAAATGAAGTGAAAAGATTTCAGAATCCAGTGTTAAAATTTGGGGCGATAGGATTTTGGGATTTGGGAAACAGAACAAGAAGTAATAAAAATTGTAGCATCGAGAAGGGTTTAATGAATAAATTTCATTTTCATGATTTTAGTCAAAATTTAAGAATATCAAGATAAACTAGTGTAAGAGTCAAACCTTGGGTTCTTGTTGACAGCTGCAACATGAAGGGGTGACCATCCAAAAGAGTGCTTTGAATTCACATCGACACCATTGTCAATTAATCTAAAGGAAATCAGAATGTCTTCAATGCCTTGTGAATTGGGATATGAAGCAGGTATGAACAAATCAAGTCAAAGAATAAATAAAATGATATACCATAATGTGATACTAATAAAAAACAATAAAAAGGCACATACACTATGATGCTTCACACCCTCTATGACATCTCATGGAGAGACCATATTGGCAACAATCGGCTATATGACTGACTTAATGCCATCTTTATTACAACTAAGAAATATCATTTTCCCCAGCTAGTCATACTACCCAAAGTAATTTGCATTTGCTTCCAAACTCTTTGTACTGGAATCAGATCCTGAGAGGAGAGGTGGTTGCCCTTGCATTATTTTGAAACTCATCAGCAAATCCAAACCTAATCTTAATACAGCAGTGACCAATGTAGGCTTCTGGGTATTAAACTTTGCCCTGGTAACATCTATATCATATAGCATTGGAAAACTAAATGCAATATAATTTATAATAGATAAAACCCAACATGATACTATATATTACCATATTATTTTACTATTCCATTTGGGTTAAAGCATTTATCAATCTAAATGTTAAGTAAAATAAGCCTTTTTTACTTTGGGGGTTCGATAACAGAGATTCACGTATCTTACTGAAGCAAGAATTAAATTGTGAATGTTGGTCTCTCAGAAAAATAAGAAAGCTATTTGCAGGTGGGTTATTACCACTTCTGTGTAATATGTCGGGTGGTTTTCACATTGATTTCTAAACTGTTTAAATATATTTTGTTTTCAAAGTAGGTTATCTGGAAACCTGTGAATGAATGTACAGTACAAAAATAACCATAAAAGAAAATTGCTATCCCAAAATCTCAACTGTCAACATCCAGATTTTAATGTTGTTGCTTCCCTTCCATATCCTTTACATCTTGGTTAAAAATATATCCTTCATCAGCCTAATTGAAATGATTACACATTAAATGTTAATACCTTATAGCACGTTGTACCACCAGCAAGTAGCGAGAATAGGGAAACTAGCCCACAGCTAAAAACTTTAAAAACACAAGGGCTTTCAAAAAAATACACATTTAAATGTGATTTAAATAGGTTACAGGATAGCTGATAAATTAAATTGGCTTTTTAAGTGAACTGGAGAAAGCTGGCTTATTAAAATATCTTATCATTTTAATCAATGATCTGCAGTTTATAATCTCACTAATTCATGCACCTTAATGTAAATCCATGTTAAAGTCAAGTCCTTGAAGGAGGTTTGTCTTCAGAAATATGATGAACAGATTTGTTTTAGCAAAACCCATAATGACATTTCAAACTTTAAAAAAATAAATTGATTTGATCAAAATTGCAGTGCTTTTTACCTCTATTGGTTTGATAGAGAAGGAGAATGGTAAGGAAACTCTATGTCTGTATAGCACAAACAAATCAGAAGTGGGTTTTAATCACCTAACAGCTATTAATCTTGACCGCTAGATTTTTTTCACTTTCTAATTCCATTTTTTCTGCTGTGGAATTCCTAACATGCAGGTATTTTGAATTCTGTATTGGCAATAAAATAATGCTTTCATGTTTCTCACTTAAAAATCTGACTTTAATTCAGAGCAAAATCTAAAAAATACTCTTTGGACCACTACTTTGATAAAAAAAATGTCTGACAAATATTTTTACAAGACCTTGTGAGCATATTTAAATATAAATGGCATTTAAAGAGATGACAACTCACATTATTCTTGGAATTAAATAACATCTGATTATTTTTGCTTCAGAGATTATCTTCATAACATCTTCTTGACTTATTAAACATCTTCTCTGCATCTCCAAATTATTGGCAGCTTCACTTTCTTCATAAGCCATGATACCATCATTTCATGCAGCCATCTGCACTTGAACTTTTTTATTCACTTTATCAGCCTAGTAAAGTTTTCAATTTTATGCCTTGGTAGTTCTTTGAACAATCACAGAACAGGGTTAAAAAGTTTAAGATATTGGAAACCCTGGTCAAATAACTATTCTCTTTGTCTATATACCTCATAAAGATGTTAAAATCCTTTAAGAACTTTTAGTTGTATGTACAAGTATAGCATAAAGACTGTCCCTCCATAATCATGAATACTACTATGGATCATGAAGAACTAAAACATTTTATCTATGATGCCAATAATGCAGTGCTTTTTACCTTTATTGATTTGATAGGGAAGGAGAATGGTAAGGAAACTCTAGGTCTGTATTGCACAAACAAATCAGAAGTGGGTATTAATCACTTAACATCACCCCTGGTATAATCTTCCTACTTTTTGCTGTGATGCATAGAACCCACAATTGGTGGAACTAATGTTAAGCACTAAATATCTCACATCATTTGAATATCTATGGGCAATCTTTTTATGACAATAATTTTTTTAAATTGTGAACTAGTCACAATCCATTTAGTTCATCTACAACATGATTTAGAATGGCATGATGCTCCAAAATATATTGTCTGTAACATTTTCTAAAAAATATACAATCTAAAGAATAGATTTTACTTTTTTATATTTATGAAGACATAACCAAAATGAAATTATTTGCTTATTACATTCTAAAATTTCAGCATCTTTATAAGCCATAGCAAACTCTTTCCTGATTGTTGTGCCAGTTGGAACCAAATCTATATCACCCAGCAACAATAGAAGAATATGGAAGACTACAGTATCCTATAACCATCAGACTGGAAAACCAGTTAAGACTAGGTAGGCAGGTAGATGATAGGTATATGGGCAAAATGTTGTACTTACTTGTTCATTTCAAAAGTGTTCCCTTCTTTGATAGCCCTGCAAAGATCATTTGCATCACCTTCAAATAAGAAAAAAAAAGGAATTACAAAAAACAAAGCATAATGATTCACAAAATTACAGTGTCCTATATGTTATCTGAAACACTATTGTTCAACAACATCCTTTCAACAGCAATTATATTCAAGAGAAATATAGATGAACTATATACCCAAAATCTGTTCATTCAGCAGTAACATTACAAAATCCTCAAATAGGCATTTTCTTCAGTCACACAAGATTTCAATTTCAACAGGGATCTGGTTATACTGTAAGATTGTGGAAAATGAAAATCCTGTTTATTTTAATATTTTATAATAATTTATTTATATAAATTTATTTATTTATTTCAATTTTTAATTAGGTAGTTAGTTGATTAATTAATTAGTTACTTAGTTAATTAGCCAGGTTTTTGTTTAGTTACATAGTTTATAACTTACTTAGTTAGTTAGTTAGTTAGTGAGTTAGTTAGTTAGTTAGTGAGTTAGTTAGTTAGTTAGTTAGTTAGTTAGTTAGTTAAAACTTAGTTAGTTAGTCAGTTACTTAGTTAGTTAAAAGTTAGTTAGTTAGTCGGTTAGTTAGTCAGTTAGTTAGTTAGTTAGTTACTTAGTCAGGTTATTGGTTAGTTTCTTACTTAGTTATTTATTTAATTAGTTGGTTGGTTAGTTAGTTAGTTAGTCAGTCAGTCAGTTAGGTAGTTAGTTAATTGGTTGGTTAGTTAGTTACTTACTTAGTTCCTTATTTACTTAGTTAGTGTGTCAGTTAGTTGGTTAGTTACTTACTTACTTACTTAGTTAGTTAGTTTGTTAGTTAGTTAATCAGTTAGTTAGTTAGTTAGTTAGTTAGTTAGATAGTTAGTTAGTTAAAAGTTACTTAATCAGTTAGTTAGTTACTTAGCTAGCTAGGTTATTGGTAAGTTAATTAGTTAGTTAGTTAGTTACTTAGTTAGTTAGTTAGTTATAATGAATATTTATAAAGGAAAAACTCACTTCAACAAAAAAGGTATGCATTTAATAAAAAACACAATAGTTTCTAACCTTACCATCATATACATGTTTCAGTATTCACATACCTTCTTCAGAATGTATATAAAAATGTACAAGAATTATCAAGGCTTCATAAATCCAGAAAACTAATCAAAACACCATTATTAAGTGTTACAAAACATATGTACCAATACACAAAAGATAACGTAGAATAAAGACATTAAAAAAGTAATAGTCCCATGTAACAATATAATTGTTTATTTAATGCTGTTTGTTTCCATTTAATATGCAAACCCCTTTTTATGCATAGTTGGTGCTTAGTGCTTGCATAATCCAAAATGGAAAAACAACTACCATTATTACACACTCTTTTCCAGTCTTAAGAGGCAATTATATGTTGATAAACATGTAAGTTTTTGTGCTTGTAATGCTCTTTGATTCTTGTAGACAAATGCCTTTTGGTTTCACCCACATAGCTAGCATTACAGCTAGCGTAAACAAAATCATACACTACATTAGATGTGTATGAGAAACTGACAAATTTGTCTTTATTAGAATAGAAATCCTTGAGCATACAAGTTGTAAAAATCAATTTGATATAAACTTCTTTGCAATGTTTGTTTACAACATTTTTTATTCTGTTTTTCAGAATGACGGAATTTTTACCAATGTATGGCAATTTGAAATACCTCGTTTCCTGAATCTCAACATTTCCCACTTTTTCAGTTTCAACATAATATTTGTTGAGATAATTCCGAATAATCTTATTTACAAGGGTAAAAGTTATGGCCTAATTTATTGAATAGATTTTTTAGATCTAAATCAAAAGAATACCAAGAAGAGTTTATTCGAAAATTTTTATCCAAAAGCATTAAGAAAAAAAGGTTAGAAATTGTGTTTTGTGTTTTTTATTAAGTGTTAATCTATTTTTGTGCTGAATCGCAATTTTAAAAAAGTTATGCTGATAACAATGTGATTCCTGTTAAGCATCATAGTAAAATTGATTAAAGTATAAAGGATAAAGACCATCTAACAGCATTTAGGGCTACAGATTTAGATATAACATCAAAAAGTCCTGAATGAAAATGGTGCAAATTGATGTAGGGGCAGCTGACCATAGACTATCAAGAGTCACATCAATAACAAAAAATGTAAAGTTTTCAAAAAAGTAAAGTAAAAATAAAGAAAATAAAAAATTTGCAAAATTGTTGTACCACTGTTTCAAACTTATGTTATTTTTTGTCATTATGCAGTAACATTTGGTTAAAATAATGGTTTTTTGAAAAATATCCTTCAAAATTCAGACTTCCTGCAAATTTTCAAAATTGTGATTGAAATGTTGTCCTGAAAGTGATAGGTTTACAACCATTAGTTCTTGGGGTCTGAGGTCTCAGAATTTCAGATGGTGAAGCTTATGAAAATTAAATCCCAAATGTACAATAGGTCTCTAAAAATCAAAGAAATACATTTTTTCAAAATTTCAAAAATTGCATGCATGCAAACAAATAGTCAAAATGTAAGAATAATTGGAGGTCCTTCGTGGCAGATTCCTGTTGAATGTGGATTGAATTATCCACATAATAACCCTTTCTTTTGGGAGGTAATCCTCAGAACAGGACTTCTATGTTCATACACTAGTTTGGTACTGCATTCTCATTGGGCTTCACTATAAAAGGTTTTGTTTAACCTTAGTTTGTACTGTGAGGTCATTGTGACCTGATTACATGTTACAAGATACCATTTCCTTAGTGTTTGGTATTACAACCAATTTTGAGAGATCACAAACTTTGCATAAATCTTAACATTTGAGTCTTGAAATGTTATGTCTGGTCAACCCTATTGTATTGATGCCAACTCTGGGTACTGGCAGGTACCATCAGAAGAAGATAGCCAGTAACTAACAACTTCTCCAATGCCTTTTGGCAAATACTGCTGCACCAGAGGACCACTAACTACATCATCTATGCAAAAGGTTTATAGTAAAATGGTGCAACATGTTACTGAACACATAGAAAACAAGTGAAAAATACAGATCATTTGCTAGTGTAAGCAAAAAGAACACAATGGATGATTAAATGGTTTGTTGGAGAGATTAAAGAAGCACAGTGTGACATGTAACCTTGCAAAATGCTGATTAAAATGTATCACAGTTGAATTTCTTGGCTACCTATTATAACATGATAGCATCACACTCTTGGAGACATCAGCCATCACAAACTACAAACCACCAGCCAAAATCACTGAGTTACGTTTCATGGGCATGGCTCAACAACTTGCAAAGCTTATACTAAATTCAGCCAGCACTTTTCAAATACTCCACAATCCACTTTCTACAAAAAGGACACCCTATGAACAGATACACATGAAAAAGTACTCAAGAGCATCAAGTCACACAAGAAACAATTGGGATCACCCAAGCAATAAAGATGTGGCCCAATCTGACCAACAAAGCTAGACATTGACTCTGGTAAAGTAGACAAATGTATGAGTGTTATTGTGTACTAATGGCATGATGGTGAATGGCATCTGCTCACTTGTTCATCTCATTACCTTGCACAGGAACAGAAAGAATACTACCCAATCAAGCTTGAAATAAAAGCACTAACATAGGGATGCAAGAAAATGAGTGCATATGTACAGAGACTTATTAAGCTACTACATCAACCGAAAGAAGTGATGACAAGCTTAAGACTGTAGTCTGAATGTGGGAAGTTTGAGAGGTAGATCTGGTTAAGTGGCAGTGTTTCTTGAGGAAAGACACATTGATTTGTGATGCATCCAAGAAAAATGATGGAGAGGGAAATCTGTAAGAACGAAGAATGATAGAAGGAAAAAAAGGAACATACAAGCTATTTTGGATTGGTAATGGAAAAGGCACAGTTTGGAGTAGATATCTTTGTGGCAGAGAAATGGATAGACAAGGTGATTGATACCAAATGTGTAAGTGATCAAATTATGCTGATTAAACTGATGATAGGTGAGACAATCTTCACAGCAATATCAGTGTATGCACCACAATGTGGCTTGAGTGAAGAAGTCAAGGATGAATTCTATGACAGTCTCATTGCAGTCACTGGTAAGCTGGCAGAGAAAGAAGTTGTTGCTATTGCAGGTGATCTAAATGGCTATGTTGGAAGAACGGCATCTGGGTTTGATGGAGTCCATGGAGGAAATGGATATTGCAACCAAAATAAGGAGGGTGGAAGAATTCTAGAGTTTGGACTTGCCATGGACATGTTGGTGGCAAATACTANCAGCAATATCAGTGTATGCACCACAATGTGGCTTGAGTGAAGAAGTCAAGGATGAATTCTATGACAGTCTCATTGCAGTCACTGGTAAGCTGGCAGAGAAAGAAGTTGTTGCTATTGCAGGTGATCTAAATGGCTATGTTGGAAGAACGGCATCTGGGTTTGATGGAGTCCATGGAGGAAATGGATATTGCAACCAAAATAAGGAGGGTGGAAGAATTCTAGAGTTTGGACTTGCCATGGACATGTTGGTGGCAAATACTATTTTCAAGAAAAGGAATAGTCATCTGGTAACCTATGAGTCTGGGACAGCCACGACTAAAGTGGACTACAACTTGGTTAAGACGATAGACAGGAAGTGTTTGCAAGATTTAAAAATGATGCCTGGTGAAGAATTTGTGACCTAGCATAAACCAGTAATTTGTGACTTCAGGATTAAGAAAGTATATACCATGAAAAGAAAGTACATCCCAAGGAGAAAGGTGTGGAGACAACTAAAGCAAGTCTTTGAAGATCAAGTGAATGGAGTTGTGGGTGCTAGTCGAGAAAAAGACCTTGGAAGTGTGAGTGAGCAATTGGACAAGATCAAGAATACACTTTTGAAAGCCACAGACCAAGTCTGTGGCTGGACAAAAAGGCCTCCACGTCATAGAGTGACATGGTGGTGGAATGCTTCTGTTGAAAATTATGTGAAAGAGAAGAGAAGGCTATGGAGTCAATGGAAAAAGGGGTTTGTGAACAAAGAAAGGTATCTCGAGGCCAAGAGAGCAGTGAGGTGAGCAATCTACAAAGCAAAGATGGATGCTGAGAAAAGAAGGTTTCCAGACATAATGCATAGAGATGACCAGAAGAATGAAGTATTTAAGATAGCTAAGCAGATGGTCAAGACTAATCAGGATATCATCTGAGAAAAGTGTATCAGGAATGATGATGGAGAACTTGCAACAAGTAAACTTAAAAAGAAGAATGCTTGGAAGTACTATTATGAGAGATTGTTGAACACAGAGTTTTCTTGGGACAGAGAAAATCTTGGAGAGGTAGAAACAGTATCTGGATCAGCCATTTTTATTGAGAAAGAAATGGTGAGGAAAGCAGTAAAGACAATGAAGAAAGGCAAAGCAGCCGGTCCTTCAGGAGTTGTGGCAGAGATGGTCAAAGCTGCAGGTGTGACAGGAATAGAGATGATAACTGATCTAACAAATCAGATCATAAGAGATGGTGTCATTCCTGAGGACTGGAAAATAAGTACAATTATCAATTGTTACAAAGGAAAAGGAGAAGCTCTGGAAAGAGGTAATTACAGAGAATTAAAGCTAATGGACCAAGTCCTGAAAGTTGTTGAAAGAGTTTTGGAAAAACAAATTAGAAGTGAAATAGATATTGATGACATGCAATTTGGTTTTATGCCTGGATGAGGAACTATTGATGCTGTTTTTATCGTTACACAAATGCAAGAGAAGTACCTGTACATTGCTTTTGTGGATTTGGAAAAAGCCTTTGACAGAGTGCCAAGAGAAGTTGTTTGGTGGGCTTTATGGAAACTAGGAGTAAGTGAATGGCTGGTTAAGGTTGTCCAGGCAATGTACAGAAATGCTAAAAGTCTGGTAAGGGTCAACAGTTCCTATACTGAGAGTTTTGGTGTGGGAGTTTGAGTTCATCAGGGACCTGTACTAAGTCCATTGCTATTTATTTGTGTTTTGGAAGCAGTGTCAAGCGAGTTTCAAATGGGTTGCCCAGAGGAATTGCTACATGCAGATGACCTGGTTCTCTCCAGTGAGACATAGACATTGGATGGTCTACTTGCTAAGTTAGAGACTTGGAAGAAGGGTTTGGACGGAAAAGGTTTGAGAGTGAACATGGAAAGGACAAAAGTGATGGTCAGTGGTCGCAATCTAGGAAAGCCATTGCAGAAAGGACAGTTTCCCTGTTCAGTCTGAGGGAAGAGAGTTCAAAGCAACTCAATCTATTGTGGCCTAGCAAGCACTGGGTACATAAATGGTGCAGTGGAATAAAGGGCAAACTGACAAAAAGTAACCATTTTAGCTGCAAGAGGTGCACAGAAGGAGAGGCAACCTGTGACTTATACCTATGGAAAGTGCATTTAGAGGGTGAGAAAATTGAAGTTGTCCAGAAGTTTTGCTACCTTGCTGACACCCTTGGAGCTGAGGGAGGAGCTAGTGCAAGTGTAACTGCAAGGGTTAACAGTGGGTGAAGTAAGTTCAGGGAGCTGATACTATTGTTAACCAGCAGAGCTCTGCCATTACCTACCCAAGGGTCTACCAGGCATGTATATGTAGCACAATGATGTATGGCAGTGAAACTTGGCCAGTTAAAGCTGAAGATGCCACCCACATGGAGCAGAATGACATGAGAATAAGATGGATGTGCAAAATAATTCTGAAGGGCAGGCTCAGTTCTAATAAACTCAGTAGGAGATTGAATCTGGACAGTATTGGCAGCTGTATGCCGAACAGGAGGCTTCATTGGTTTGGTCATGTGAAGAGAATTGACAAGAATGCTTGGGCAAGTGAATGCAGAACAATCAAGGTGACAGGAACCACTGGCAGAGGAAAATTGAAGAAAACATGGGAGAAAGTTATAAGGATGGATCTCAAACAAAAAGGTGTCAGCAGAGATCTGGTGAAGGATAGGATAACTTGGAAGTTGATTTCAAGAAAGCGTCTAACACATGCTAGCATGTAAAATGGACATTAAACTGTAGATGATGATGATGATGATGATGATGATGATGATGATGATGATGACATTAAGTCCATAACACTCTTACTTAAATGGTCTTTCTGACTTGTCAGTCAAAATGGCCAAATGAATGATGAAAAGACCATGGATAAGCAGTTGAGAGGTCATAAAAAAGTATTAGTCCTATACACTCCTGCAAAAAAGATTTAAGCCAGCAGAAATTTTAATGAGAAACAAATTACAGGGTATCCTTTCATTACATAACACCTTACAAAACCAGAAATGAAGTTGCAAAAATATTTGGGAGAGACTTGCTGCACCATAATAAAAAACACTGGTGAATTGATCAAGAAACAGTGAGTAAGCATTCAAGATCGAACAACCCAACAATGGTCATTAAGTGGCAACACAGTTGACAAAATTGCATCAAGATCATACACCATCAAACTTGAGAGTGGAAATAAGAGTCAATAAAATGTGAAGGGCATTCACAAGGTCTATGCAATAAATGCATAGACTTCCCTTGAGCATGGTGTAGAAAACCCAATTGAAATATGTAAAGAAACCACAGACTCCTGGAAACAACCATCAGAAAAAAGCAAATTAACTTGTGATGAGGAGTATGGTACAATTAGCAATGATTCCCTGCACAAGAGAATATAACAATACATAACACAAAGGGGGTAAGAAATGAGGGGGGAAATGCCAACAGGTTACAATGAACTAACACAGTTTTGTACATACTGGCATGGTCAATGGTGTTAATGATATTTTGAATTAATATTTCAGAAGTGACTTACTTTAGAACAATGTTTATGGCCTTTCACTGGGTCTATTATTTAGGTCATACAGAATTTTTTTTAGGGTTAGGGAATATTTATGTTGGGATATGTTTTACAAAAGGTGGGGTAAACCATGCAGGAGATGCTATATCCAACATATTCCTGCTTGTTTGGTATAATACAACCCCATCCCGTGATTAGCCCTGCAGCCTAACTTTGATCTCTGACACAACACAATGGCCTCTCTTACTTCATTTACACTTAACACTCCCATTTATGGCTATTTTAGTGCTGTATTTTAGTTAAATTATTGCAGAGTCACTAACTTCAAGTTTCCTGTAGCCTATCAGCTTCCTTCAGTGACCAATAGTTTTGAACTCATGACTGGAGTCTTCAATGTTGCAATCAGCTTCAAGAGGGATGTTGCATAAGGCCAGAACCAAAAGAAAAATTTGATACTTAACCCCTACAGACCCAAAAAATAAAAAATGCTTTATATCCAGGAATGTTTCAGCAGATGCATATGTAAGGACTGTATAAGGGATCCTTTCATCACTGGATTCCAGCCTAATGTAATATCCCAGAGGCTTTTGTAAAACAAGATAAGATACTTAAAAAATAAGCCAAACCAAGGCAGATAGCTCCCTGGAGTTAGTATGTTGTGTGCAGATCTAAATACCCTGGTCACTGCAGCCATTTCCTCTAAACCTTTAAAATTCATTAATGAGAATAAGACAGAAATTTTCATTGCAGTAATTGAAACTACTGGTACTAGCTGCTTTTTCTGTTAAAAGAGTAAATACACTCATTTTAAATGTCCTGTTTAAGAGGTAAGCTATCTCAAGAGATATAGTTTCAGTTGCTACTTGCTCTCCTATGCTTATCATTATCCAAAGCTGTGGACCCTTTCAAATTCAACAGTAACTATCAACATTAAGTGTTATGTCATAACAGAATTGTTCCCATTACTTTTATGACTGCTCTATGATGAGGAAGTATTTTTTCATACAAACAGGAGTCATTTCATGATTGTGAAGTGTTATTCATTACCAATATTTTTAATTTTCTCCATATTATGAAAGTTCCTACCCAAGGTTTTGCAAAAAGTTGTACATTCTACCATAATGTTGTTTTTGTAATGTTCTTGATACTTTCTGAGCTAAGTAATGTACCTTTTGTGCTCAATATAAGGTTTACAACAGATTACTTGATATTTTTTGAGCGTACCATTTTTGTTACAAGTACATACATAGTTTTTCTCTCAGTTTTGATACAAATTGACTGATTGATCCATAACATCTCTGTGCTAATTTTCCTATTCATATTATTGGTAAATACTTTGATACTTGACTGTATTGATCTTTGTCTCATCAGATCATAATTTTCTTAAAAGCTATTTTCTGGTTAGTGAGCTTTGTGTAATTCTTAATCACTCCAGATGGTATTGTAAAATATTCTTTTATTTTATATTTTGCAGTTTCACACAATGTGACTTGCCTGTTATTGCAACATTAAAGTACATTAAACATTTCATGCTAGTTGTGTATTAACAATCTTCTGATTAAAAAATAAGGCTCAACATTAAGGAATAACAAGTGAAGGCAATATCCAATAGTGACAGTCATGAGAGATCTACATCCAAGCCTTCCTGGCATGGTAATTTTGGTAGAAGAACATATGAGTGTGATTATTTCTATTGGTTGTACAGATTTATTAGCTAATGTCAATGGAACTTGCACAACTGCCTTAAGTACTAAGAACAAAACATACACAAATGCAGTGTAGTTGTAAGCAAGATTTTTGAAACCTATGGTAGATCCAAAATGGTGGAAATTATTGACATTCCATGAGTCATGGTCTAAACTGTGGCTATAAAACAGGAATATTGCAGAGATAATGAGCATCGATCTAAATAAAAATTTAATTAAACCATGTCGCTACATCACTAATAAGCCTGATTCTTCTATCATTGATTCCTGTCTTGTTTTTGGAAAAAAACTCTTGAATAAGAACACCCCTGTTATAAAGGTAATACTGTTTCTGGCCTAGTTGAAATTAAGTAAGAAATTTTTGGTCTCAAGTGTAACTTTTAAACTATGTGATGGAATTGTTGTTGTAATTGAATAAGTGTTTTGGATTGTTTGCATTCAAAATATGCATGAAATTGCAGGGGGGGGTTGGGGAGACTAAACAAATGTTGAGGAGTCGTGATTGAGGAAGGGAGAAAGGTTGGATGGAAGAGAATATGAGAAGTGTAGAAACCTTATAATAGTCATTGCAGTTGTGTATTGTAATAGTTGGAGGGATGAGTTAAGTGTCAGTCAGGTATGTACATTTAGATTATATACTATTATATATTATACATTTTATATATATATATTATTATATATTATATATATATATTATTAATATTTATTTAATATATGTTTAGCAGGGCAGTTTGACCTAACAGGCAGATAGTTTCTGAAGTACTTTCTATCCTATTTTTAATGGAATACCCAGTCACTATAATACTTCCTCTGACTCATGTGGGTGGAAACTATTAGGTTTATGGAGGATTATGTTAACAATAGGGAAGAAACAAATTAGTGTGGGTGGGAACTCATCATATTATTGTACCAATGTAATTGAGAGTGTTATGTTAACTTCCTTGTGAACCTGAGTAATGTTGAGTAGGAAGATAAATTGTTTTGATAAAAACTAAAAAAAGTGTATAAATAGAGAAGATTATGATGGAAAACTCAGAATAAGTTGAAGGCCAGTCGAGTGCCTAAAAACAAAAAAAATTAAAATTAATATATTATTAATATTATATATACATTAATATACATATTAATATATTATTAATATTATATATACATCAATATATATATTAATATATTATTAATACTTTATATACATTAATATATATATTAATATATTATTAATATATATATATATATATATATATATATATATATACACTTAAATGGATGGTGAATGTGTGCTTAAATGGAAATGGAGTAGGGCTCTCCCAAGATTAATATACTGGGTGGCATGCTATGAAAAGCAGTTGACTGGGATGAAGCTGATTAATAAGAAAGTAGGCAAGTGGTGTAAAGTAGGAATCCTGGTCCCATGGTGTGAGACTGTCATTGAGGGGGTAATACAACTAATGGCTATGAAGTGGCCAACAAAGAAAAAGGTGCAGCCAGTGTTAGACTTCCAAAAAATTAATGAGTAGGTAAAGTGTCACACAGGTGATAAGGTAGTGAATGTCTGCAGTGAAATGCTACACCAGTAGTGAAAGAGGGTGGTTAGTCAAAAAATTCTTCATTTAAAGGCACCAAATCTCTAACTGTGGCTAGCCAAGCAGCTGTGAAAGTACCAGTTGGCAAATTATGTGGGGCAGACATACTTTCTTACATGGTTGGAGTTTGGCGTAAATGTCACATCAAGGACTATAGGATGGGTGCTGGGGAAGGTGTTTGCAAAGTCCCAGAAGATGAAAGAAGCCATGAGCTCTAATGTTGATGATATTCCAGTTGAAAGTCAGTAGATGTGGCAGTGGAGATGGCAAACCACCTAAACAAAGTATGGATTGGAGAACCCCCATAGGGTGGTGCTACATTGTGGCTTAGGGTAAAAAGGGTTATGCCAAGCTAAGTAGATGAAAACTTGTATCTGCACATGGGAGATTGGTGTGGGGTGGCAGCATATGCCATACACTTTTGTGAAATGGTATGCAACAGGTACCAGAAGGGAAGACAAAATAGGAAATGATGCACAAAAAAATGTTGTATGAGATATCTAAGCATGTGATGCAGGATGACCTAGTTGCAGGAAATTGGTATGTGGACCCAGATAAACAAGGAGTGGTGTAGACTGACCCAAGCAGCATTGGAATTGGAGTTTCATTGGGAACAGATGGTAAGATAGTTGAGGATGGTCCATGGCTGATGAAAAGGATGATTATGGGCACATAAATGTTACAGATTTTGGCACCGCAGTGAATTCAAACTAAAAATCAACTTAGGAATATTTGAGGAGTGGATTAAATCAATAATTAAAAAAGATATAACAGTAAGGACTAAGAATGTTGCAGAAATGGTGATTAAAATATGGTTGGGTATCCTAGGAGAGCTAATAGAAGAATTTGGGCTAACACTATCTGTTGTATTTGTACCAACAGAAGTAAATAAAGCTGACCAACTCACAAAAGTAAGCAAGGCATGGTTGAACATGGAGAATGAATATTGCAGCTTTGTGTCATAAAAGATATAATGTGAAAGAGATCATGTGGGAATGTGGGAAAACACCATGTGGGAATCAGGAGAATCCTATATTTAGCAAGGTGATTGTATCCAAGTGTGACTCAAGGTAAAACAAGTTGTGCAACAATATGAGAAGTGCCAATCCATTGATTCTATACTATCAAGGCATCAACCTGCAGAGATTTATATTATTACAAACTAGACTTGGTTGGCAATTTGATGTGACCCAATTTCATCAGGAAATGTATCTAGTCATGAATGTTTGTAGAACAGAGTGACTAATGGTATAGAACAAAAATACCTAGTGCAACAGTTAAAGAAGTTACTGATATTCTGGAGGAATTATGTTATGAGATGGAACCAGTGGAGGTTTTGATGAACAACAATGCAGTGTTCCATTCATAGAAAAAGAAAAATTGCTTCAACTGCTGGAATATCTGAAGGAAATTTCAAAAAGCTTACCTGCCATCAGGAAATGGTATCATAGAAAGAAATCAATGAACCATTAAACCAATTGCAGAAATATGAGGAGCGGGTCCAATTGAGGCAATGTTTTGGTAAGATATTTGGCCAAGAAATGGTCAAAATAAAGGGGCCACCCATAGCTTTTCCTTTTTAAGTGTTGATGATAATACCAATTGGTCACAACAGAAGGAACACTAGGGAAGCAAACAACAATAAAGGTGGAAAAGGAGGTGTGGGTTAAACCCCAAAATGCATACTGTAGATGTGAGGAAAGGTAACTGGAATACTGTCTAATAACAATTTTGAGAAAAACCAAATTCTATGCAATCTATGAGATGTTAGGAGGGTGGTTGGGCCTGAGAATCATAAGGATTGTGATGCTGACACTAAGGATATCATCATCATCATCATCATCATATTCGGTTTAACGTCCGGTTTACATGCTAGCATGTGTTGGACGATTTCTTGAAATTGACTTCCAAGTTATCCTATCCTTCACCAGGTCTCTGCTGACACCTTTTTGTTTCAGATCCATCCTTATCACTTCCTCCCATGTTTTCTTTGGTCTTCCTCTGCCAGTGGTTCCTGCCACCTTGATTGTTCTGCATCTACTTGTCCAAGCATTCTTGTCCATTCTCTCCACATGACCAAACCAACGAAGCCTCCTATTCTGCATACAGCTGCCAATACTGTCCAGATTCAATCTCCTTCTGAGTTCATTAGAACTGAGCCTGTCCTTTAGACTTACGTTGCACATCCATCTTATCATTCTCATGTCATTCCGCTCCATGCGGCTGACATCTTCAGCTTTCACTGGCCAAGTTTCACTGCCATACATCATTGTGCTACGTACACATGCCTGGTAGACTCTACCTTTGGTAGGTAATGGCAGAGCTCTGCTGGTTAACAATGGCATCAGCTCCCTGAACTTACTCCATCCACTGTTAACCCTTGCTGTAACACTTGCACCAGCTCCCCCCTCAGCTCCAAGGGTGTCACCAAGGTAGCAAAACTTCTGGACAACTTCAATATCCTCATCCTCCAAATGCACTTTATGTAGGTCTAAGTCACAGGTTGCCTCTCCTTCTATGCACCTCTTGCAGCTAAAACGGTTAGTTTCTGTCAGTTTGCCCTTTATTCCACTGCACCGTTTATGTACCCAGTGCTTGCAAGTACCACAATAGATTGAGTTGCTCCCAACTCCCTTCCCACAGACTGAACAGGGAAACTTTCCTTTCTCCAATGGCTTTCCTAAATTGCAACCACTGACCATCACTTTTGTCTTGCCCATGTTCACTGTCAAACCTCTACCTTCCAAACCCTTCTTCCAAGTCTCTAACTTAGCAAGTAGACCATCCAATGTCTCACTGGAGAGAACCAGGTCATCTGCATATAGCAATTCCTCTGGGCAACCCTTTCGAAACTCTCTTGACAGTGCTTCCAAAACACAAATAAAAAGCAGTGGACTTATTACAGATCCCTGATGAACTCCAACACCCACACCAAAACTCTCAGTATAGGAACTGTTGACCCTTACCCGACTTTTAGCATTTCTGTACATTGCCTGAACAACCTTAATCAGCCATTCACTTACTCCTAGTTTCCGTAAAGCCCACCAAACAACTTCTCTTGGCACTCTGTCAAAGGCTTTTTCCAAATCCACAAAGGCAAAGTACAGCTTCTTGTTCTTCCCAAGGTACTTCTCTTGCATTTGTCTAAGGATAAAAATGGCATCAATAGTTCCTCGTCCAGGCATAAAACCAAATTGCATGTCATCAATGTTTATTTCAATTCTAATTTGTTTTTCCATAACTCTTTCAACAACTTTCAGGACTTGGTCCATTAACTTTAATCCTCTGTAATTATCTCTTTCTAGAGCTTCTCCTTTTCCTTTGTAACAATTGATAATTGTACTTATTTCCCAGTCCTCAGGAATGACACCATCTCTTATGATCTGATTTGTTAGATCAGTGATCATCTCTATACTTCTTTCACCTGCAGCTTTGACCATCTCTGCCACAATTCCTGAAGGACCAGCTGCTTTGCCTTTCTTCATTTTCTTTACAGCTTCCCTCACCATTTCTTTCTCAATGAAAATGGCTGGTCCAGATACTGTTTCTACCTCTCCAAGATTTTCTCTATCCCAAGAAAACTCTGTGTTCAACAATCTCTCATAATAGCACTTCCAGGCATTCTTCTTTTCAAGTTCACTTGTTGCAAGTTCTCCATCATCATTCCTGATACACTTTTCTCCAATGATATCCTGATTAGTCTTGATCATCTGCTTAGCTATCTTGAATACTTCATTCTTCTGGTCATCTCTACACATTATGTCTGGAAACCTTCTTTTCTCGGCATCCATCTTTGCTTTGTAGATTGCTTGCCTAGCTACTCTCTTGGCCTCCAGATACCTTTCTTTGTTAACTAACCCCTTTTTCCATTGACTCCACAGCCTTCTCTTCTCTTTCACATAATTTTCAACAGAAGTATTCCACCACCATGTCACTCTATGACGTGGAGGCCCTTTTGTCCAGCCACAGACTTGGTCTGTGGCTTTTAAAAGTGTATCCTTGATCTTCTCCCATTGCTCTTCTACACTTCGTAGGTCTTTTCCTGGACTAGCTCCCACAATTCCATTCACTTGATCTTCAAAGGCCTGCTTTACTTGTCCATCATTTAGTCTCCACACCTTTCTCCTTGGGATATACTTTCTTTTCACTTTATGTACTTTCTTAATCCTGAAGTCACAAATTACTGGCTTATGCTGGGTCACAAATTCTTCACCGGGTATCACTTTTACATCTTGCAAATACTTCCTGTCTTTTGTCTTTACCAAAATGTAGTCCACTTGAGTCATAGCTGTCCCAGACTCATAGGTTACCAGATGGCTATCCCTTTTCTTAAAAATAGTATTCGCCACCAACATGTCCATGGCAAGTCCAAACTCTAGAATTCTTTCACCCTCCTTATTTCGGTCACCATATCCATTTCCTCCATGGACTCCCTCAAACCCAGATGCTGTTCTTCCAACATGGCCATTTAGATCACCTGCAATAGCAACAATTTCTTTCTCTGCCAGCTTACCAGTGGCTGCAATGAGACTGTCATAGAATTCATCCTTGACTTCTTCACTTAAGCCACATTGTGGTGCATACACTGATATGGCTGTGAAGATTGTCTCACCTATCATCAGTTTAATCAGCATAATTCGATCATTTATGCGTTTGACATCAATCACCTTGTCTATCCATTTCTCTGCATTAAAGATACCTACACCACCTGTGCCTTTTCCATTACCAATCCAAAACAGCTTGTATGTTGCCTTTTCCCCTTCTATCATTCTTACAGATTTCCCTCTCCATCGTGTTTCTTGGATGCAGCACAAATCAATGTGTCTTCGCTCCAGAAACAAGGATATGGAGGTCTGAATATGCTGTGAATATCATATAGTCCAAGAACCTGTGGCAGACATTGAGGAAAATTAGGTGGAAGTATGCCTGTGATGGAGTGCTGAGGAACCATGACTGAGTAAGGGAGAAAAGGTGCATGTAAGGGAGTTTAAGGACCACAGAAAGTTTATGATAGTCATTGCAGTTGTGCAATGTGCTATTTTTAGAGGTGAGCTAAGTGGCAGTCAGGCAAATATATACTGACTGCAGAAGACAAGGATCCTTGATTGACAAAATTCTCTGTCACCTGGGCAACTTTTTGGTGAGTGATTTAAGGCTTTTATTTTGTTAAGTCTCTGTTTCAAAACAAGAAACTATTTGGGCAAAATTAGTAAATTAAATATTAAACTTTTTAATTTCTATAAAAAGCATTTAATAATACCCATGAATGACACAAATTGCTGTTCAAATAGAAGTAAAAAATTATCAAATCTCAAAACTCTATCTTTATGACTTCTGTGATTTTTGTTTCATTTAAAATGCTTGCATTTGACTGAGGAGGATTTTACTATTTTCTCAAATGGCTATGACACCTAGTTTGGATACCCTTGCTGAAAAACCAGTTTCAAGATATTCACTTCACATATTTTTTGTCTAAACATTATGGTAATTACTTTATCACATTTCAAATAGTTACACAAAGACAAAATATCAAACATCAAAGAGTGATACACTACATTGACCAACAGCCTAAGCCAAATAAAATACATTAAGTTGGCTTTCCAAGAAGAAAAACAGTTATCACTTGTTGGTGTTTAAAAAACAGCCCTTGCAAAGATAGAAAATAATAGTTTAAAGTTATCAGATGGTAAAATTTCTTCATCCTGGTATTAAGGCAGCAAATTCAATAAAAATGATTATATACCATAATAACTTTCTAGTCTTTAAACTAAAAACGTTTTCATCAAGTACTGTACAAACAAGATACATGGCTTCAGTAATACAGGTACAGATATAAAGTGTTGAATAGACAGTTAAGCATTCTTAGTTGCTCTTGAAGACAAAACTAAGCTTTCATCTTAGAGTGAGGTGCAACCCTGTATTAAATAGTAATTCTATGTACATAAATTTCACTCTCAAAAAGGCATGAGAATTACTTAAATTCATGGGGTTACAAATGACCAAAGGAAGAGAATACTTAAAAGTAGAACTGAAACATATTATGCAGGTTATCGCAAAAATTACTGTATGATATATTTTATTTCATAAAACCCAAAAATATTGGAGATCATAGACATAACTTTAAAATTTTCGTCTACAACTTTGGGCCAAGTAATAGTAGTAATACAAATGAATATTAACCCTACCATCATCCTGCGAAGCACAGTAAACAAGCCCAGCAGACACCAGTAATCCCAGTGTTGGTACAACATTTGCACGTTTGCTACGCCAAGATGAAGTTTTTGTCTGTACAGTATCCAAGTAAACAGACCGCCTATTACTTGTCCTTTCTCTGTTCAAAACTGGCTTTTCTGTTTCAATGAAACGGGCTACAGTTCTACTTGCCGATGTATATAGAGTACTAATCGGTCTTTTCATCGTATTTTTAATGGTACGACTGTGCATTTCCACACAAACCCTTGTGTGTGAAAAGCCAGCATTGTACCTAAGGTAATGTAGTATTTTCATTGCTGACAACACTTGTAACCCTCCACTCCCCAATTAATGTAAGTGTAGTTTGTTTGCCTGTATTTTGTGTTAGTTAAGAGACAATGATAACTGAGAACATGAAAGCGCGTGAAAGCACTTTAGTAAAGATCATACCTTGATATTTTTATTGATTAGCTATATTTCTGCTCATGCATGTACTTATTAACTTATTACCCACTTTTAATGATAAAGCTTTGCCACCGAAATCAAACACCGGCTCAGACGGTAGTGATGCAGTATGTAACCGGGCAATAATCGCAGTAACTAAACGGGGTCATTTCCCTCAAGTAACAGTGTATTGGCTCTAAATTGATTCCATTGATGCCCTATGTAGTACTTCTTGGAAAATCATATACCAAGATAAAGGTCAACAAGGTTAAAATGCTGTTCCTAGCTTTTTCTTTCCCGTTCACTTTGCTGAATTGGCGTTATTCATTTCTTAGCAATGATTTAAGTTAAACTGAGCTCCTTACTTTTAAAGTTAATGTAAGTTGTCTACTCAACTCAACAATTATAAAATATAAAACAATGCCGTGAAAAGACCATTTCTCTCTTATCGCGTCAGCTGGCGTTGTTTAATTTTCATGCGATCAACTTTTCTGACCCCTTTTGATGCGCATCTCCATCCTTCTGGAAAAACATGTCAAACCAGTTAAGAGCAAACTGGTTGCTCCTGCAATCTGTTCTTTCCTCTTCTCTTCTCATGCATGACTTCATTAGAGCTCAGACTGTTGTTCCAGGCCCAATTATTTGGAGACTGTAAATAAATCTTTCTTTGTCTTCCTCTGGCTCTCCTGCCCTTGGTCTTTCTAACAAAGCAAGGCGTTCCAGGTTAGGATGTCTCATAATGTACCCGAGGAATTGCATCTGCCTTTGCCATAGTAATCTCATTACACGACATTCTTGTTTATCTAAAATGGTCTTGAGTTCTTTCAATTATTGATCCCGATTGATAGTATCAAATGATGGTCTTTTAATGCCAGTTACATGCACTTTTATTTCTTGGTAAAGTTCGAGTTTACCTATTGTGAACTTATGTGTCGATAGAATGTTTCCTGTTGATCTTGTTGGTCTGTATGCTGATTGTGAGGCTGATAAATACAATTCTGCTTTGTCTTCTATCAGATTTAAAGTTCTTAAAGACAATATCTTCCAAGGAATCCTTGTTTAATAAATTAATAGGCCTCGATTTTTCCTAAAAGAACTACACAAGTGTACCCAAGCTCATTTTATTTGTATGTATTTCAAACATGCCATTATGCACATTGCTCATCAAAATGTCAAACTGTCAGGTGCATATTTCAAGAGTTCACCAGGAATTCGATCTTCTTGTGCGTTATCAACTTCTTTTTTAACTATTACAGCGTTTAAAGATCTTGACAACTTCTTACGTTGTTCTAATTTTTTGCGATTATAGTTCCAGAATTTTGTTTGGAAATGGTTTGTAACCGCTTCATATTGGTCATTTTTATGAACTAACGGTTCAATGTGTTCTTTATGGAGCAGTAAATTGTCGGATTGAGGAAATGATTTAGGATCATTTATCTCTTTCACTGCTTTATATATAGATGTTGATTGATTATTATTTCAAATTATTTTAGGTAATCTATCTATTCTCTTTCCATTCAATGTTTTTAATTTCTAAATACTTTCTTTAAAGTTTCGTTTGGTGGTTGTCAAATCTTTGACTGTTAAAAATGTTTCAATTTTCAATTTCAATTCTATACCTTTTCTGTTCTTTTGAGAATTTTTCAATAATTTGCTTATTTGCCAGTCTTTGATGTTTAGTTTTTTAAAACCAATTACTTCTTCTACAGTGTCACGAATTATTATTTTTAATTTCTGACAAAGCTTTTTTTTGAAAATTCCTAACTTTGTCGTCTATTTGATTTTTATACATTTTTGGTGCATTTTGCTCATGAATGATAACTGTAGTCATGTACTTCTGATTTATTAGTTACTTTAGGAATTTTCACACTAAAAAACAATTTTTTCAAGTGTATAAATATCATTTGTTGTGATGGTTCCATGATGAAACGAGAATTATGCCAAAGGTGTCTGAGTCGTACACACATACAGTCTAATGTCTCTTTTAGCTTTTGTAATTTTCCTTGTGAAATAAATAAAAGAACAGCTATGGCCAAAGACACGTTTCGGAAAATGAAATCAGTACTCACAAACGGAAACATTAGATACAAAAATTAGGGGGTGAAAAGATATGTATGGTCAGTACTACTGTATGGATGCGAGTTTTTTTTTAGTTTTAACGTCATTTTCCCCCAGTAATTGGGGCTCAGACGGTGCCCTTCACAGGGACTTTGATTTGGCAGTGAGGAATTTCTTGGCCGGATGCCCTTCCTGACGCCAACCAATGGCTTTTTCTTTTCGAAAAGTTCTAAATTCTCCTCGACAGCTCGGGGAATCGAACCCGAAACTCTTGGTTACTGTGCAGTGCACTAACCATTAAACCACGGCTCCTCATATGTATGGATGCGAGTGATGGACATTAAATAAAGAAACAAAAATGAAACTAGAAGCAGCAGAGATGTGGTTTATCAGGAGTAGTATGAGGATATCTTGGACAGATAAAAAGTCTAATGAATCAGTACTAAAAGATCCTAACCTTGAAAGATCATTGATCAGAACAGTTAGACTAAGACAACTAAAATTCTTAGGACACATCTGTCGGTACAAGGGTTCAGAACATCTAGCCATTACTGGAAAGATTGTTGGTAAGAGCAGTAGAGGCAGACAGAGAATTACTTTTATCGGTAGTCTTAATTGATGAATAGGACAGTTTGATACTAGTAACGAACTGATGAGGTTAACTGAGAATAGGTTTGAGTGGAGGACCATGATCGCCAATGTCTGGTCCAGACAAGGTACCTGATAATGATGAATTTTCCTTAAACTTCACATTTCTGTTTTCATGTGAGCAAAAGGGTTTTTTTGAGCTGGAAATAAGTATTGGTAACAATCAAATATTGCTTAATTCAAAAGTTTACAAAACCTTTGCCATTTTTGCTTCTAGAGAAATGTCCTCACCACTTATCAATACCTCTTTTAACACGAATTTCTCCATTGACGTCCCCAGCTACGATGACAATTTGGCACTGTGTATTCAACATTTTTATTAAATCATCTAAATCACTTTGAAAGATAAGTTATATTTAGATTGTGTTTGAGGTGTCATTTTATGCTGCGAAAACATTAATAAGAGTAAGAAGATATTCTAAAGGCTGTATTGTAATGTTCAAAATATTCCCTTTTAATTTACTACAAATACTTCTTTGTTTCTTCTAAAACACAGTTTTTATTTCCTAGTGTGGGTAGTGGTAATTATCTTCCAGACACAAAGAAAATATCAAGGTTCGATTCTTAACTTTCCATGTCTTTTTCAAAATGTTTCTCTAGACCTTTTTGTATAATAAAACTAGTACATTAACCATTTTTTTTCTCACACATAAGATTTACATCACACCCAATTAGAATTTTTGTTTCTTGTTTCTCTCTATCTGATCTGTTCTATCTGAAATTTATTTGATTGGATAGGATTATTTTTAAAATTAGCTTCCATCGTGAGAAAGGAACATATTTTTTTCTGCTTTGTACCTATCAAAGTTTATCCATGTTCGTATGTTTTTAAAGTGCAAATACGCAGGCAGAATCTATTAGCAGAAAGCTCAAGTAACTGTGATTTGTGGGAAGACGGGTGGTCACTAAAAACTTTCTCAAGAAATTTATTTGATTTGGATAGGATTATTTTTAAAATTAGCTTCCTTCGTGAGAAAGGAACATATTTTTGCTGCTTTGTACCTATCAAAGTTTATCCATGTTCGTATGTTTCTATAGTACAAATACACAGGCAGAATCTAAGAATCTATTAGCAGAAAGTTCAAGTAAGTGTAATTTGTGGGAAGACGCGTGGTCACTCTGTCATTTTAATTAAAAACCATCAGTTGTCTTTTGCATTTAGTGAGGTTACTGTTCCTCAAATAAACAGATTCTGTACTTGTTTATCAAAATCTTTTAATTGATTTTCTTTTTCTGTATACTAATCTAAAAACTTTCCCAAGAAATAAATTTGGTTTGGATAGGATTACTTTTAAAATTAACTTTCCTTGTGAAAAAGGAACATATTTTTTTCTCCTCCGTAACTATTAATATTTATCCATTTTCTTATGTTTCAAAAGTGCAAATACATAGGCAGAAGCTATTGGCAGAAAGTTCAAGTAGCTGTAATTTGTGAGAAGACCGGTGGTCACTAAAAACTTTCTCAAGAAATAAATTTGGTTTGAATAGGATTAATTTGCTTCCTAAACCGGCTGCGTAAACCGTTTTCTTTAACGCGATGGACTTTTTTCGTGACGATCGATAACATCACCTACCGAAGGTCCTGTTGTTTATGTTAGTAAAATCCTTCATGTTCTAAGCTCTGCCAACAGTTTTTTAAAACTGTAGTTTCCCCGATAGATAAACCACTGTCTGTAACGAGGGGACACTATGGATGACTCCTTAGCAGATAATATAGTATCTTTAAACCTTTTAAAACAGTTGCAGTATCCTCGACTGATAATAGTTGAAGTTTCATTGCCATCGTGCTTAGTGAAAAAGCAAATAGAACGCAATTGAAGACGTATTTCTTGCTTCCGAGAAAGCGTCATAAGCAAGTTTTACTCAACCAGTATGGGAATCCGGTGAATAGAAACATTGAAGCCATGAACTGTAAAACACCGGCAACTGACACCAGAAGATTACTTATACATGTTTAATGATGTGCGAATATTTACTCTCCGTTGGTTTTTCTCGTGGTATAGGTTTAACTGTTATATCATTGAAGATACCAAGCCTTATTGAAGTGAATGTAGATTTGTCCTCCTCCTCAGGTGCCATGTCCTGATAGAAGGTTTGTTATCATGACTTTCCACAGATCCCTTTCCTTTGCAGCCCTCAGCAACTGAAGCTTGCCCTTGTTCGTCCATACCACTATGCTTCCTATGAATGTAATTCTTGGCCTTCCTTTACTTTGTTTCTCTCAATCTTTGCTGTCAATGTCAACTCGCCTAGCTCCTCTTTTCTCATTATGTGTCCAGGAAAGATAACCTTTTCCTAATGGTAAAAAACAGCTTTCTCTTGCATTTTGATTTCCTTAGAACAGCTTCGTTGCAATATGCTCTGTCCACGAAATCCTTAGAATTCAGCAAAGAAACCACATCTCTGTTGCTTTTTGCTTCTTTTCTAGGGTTGGTGTCAGTAAAGCTTTCACTTCCATAGATAAGCACTGGAATAACATAGCAATTGAGAACCCTGAGCCTGGTACCCAAGAATATGGATCCGTTCCTCAGTATATTGGAGATTTGCAGAATACCTCTTTTGCTGTAGCAATTCGTCTCCGTATTTCTACCCGACATCTTTCATCGGATGCAATCATACTAACAAGACAATTAAATTTATTTACCTGCTGTATATCTTTGCCAGCTATTGTTACTTTGTAGCTCAAATTCTCATGTTTTTGGCTCACAGCCATGCAAACGTTTTTTGGCGGTTGATGTTAAGATCTCTTGCCTCACTTTCTTCTACAATTTCATCGAGTAGTTGTTGCAGCTTCTCTGGAATATCAGCTATGAGCGTCGTGTCGTCAGTGTATCTTATATTATTCATGTTATATCTTGCAATCACAAAGCCGTCCCTTTCTTTGTTATTTCTCAATATGTTTTCATTATAAATGTTTAATAGATTGCGTGAGAAGACACAGCCTTGCCCAACTCCTCTTCGCTTACTGCAGTATTTTTCAACCTCGTTTTGCACTCTAACATCTGCAGCTTGTTAGAGTACCGAGAGAGGTGATTAGCTGGTGTTTGCGAAAGAGAGGCGTGACAGAGAAGATGGTTCGCTTGGTCAAACGCCTGTACTACAACTGTACAACATCCGTACAGTACGCGGGCGAAAACACGCAGCCTTTCCAGATAGGCGTAGGGCTCCACCAAGGATCAGCCCTGAGTCCTTTCCTGTTTGCCCTGGTCATGGATACTGTGAGTACGACGGCAAGATGCGGCATTCCGGAGGAGCTTTTGTATGCGGATGATCTGGTGGTAACAGCCAAGAGCAAGGAAGAGCTGGAGCGAAGGGTACAGTTGTGGCAGAGAGAGCTGGAGAGCAAGGGACTGCGAGTTAACAGTAAGAAGACAGAGGTCATGGTGTCCAGAAAGGAAAGAGAAGATGTGAGCATCAGAGATACCAAAAACGAGGAAATAAGCCAAGTGAGCCAATTTTGTTATCTAGGCTCAGTGCTGTCAGAACAGGGTGGGTGCCGGGAGGATGTAAGCGGAAGGATTAATAAAGCATGGAAGAAGTGGAGGGAAGTCAGTGGGGTTGTCTGTGACAAACAGATGCCCCTGAAGTTGAAAATCAAGATCTATACAGCAGTCATACGACCTGTGTTGCTGTATGGTTTGGAGACGGCTGCACTGAGAAAGGCGGAAGAAAAGGCCCTGGAGGTAGCAGAGATGAAAATGTTGAGGTGGATAGCTGGTATCTCGCTCCTTGAGCACCGGACAAACGCAGACATCCGAAGGTTTGTCGGAGTGGCAAACATCTCCAACAAGGCAAGGGAAGCAAGGTTGAGGTGGTATGGACATGTGATGAGGAGGGATCAGGAGAGTGCCATTAAACAAGTGTGGCAAGCACCAGTTCAAGGAAGAAGGAGCAGAGGCAGGCAGAGGCTCAGATTGGGAGATGTGATCAAGGAAGACATGAGGAAAGTAGGAGCGAAGCCAGAGGACTGCATAGACCGCCAAAAGTGGCGGAGACAGTGTCGAGCGGCCGACCCGTCCTAGTGATGGAACAAGACCGCAAGGAAAA
>RDPX01000449.1:105706-127475 GCA_003991215.1 Morbakka virulenta | reverse complement strand
GCTACAGTAGGAAACAACAAGAAACATTTAATTCAAATTTCAAGATGCTGACAAAAGATGCATTCATTTTCACTACATTGGAACCACTAAGAAGGCTTGAACAGTTGCTACAGTAGGAAACAACAAGAAACATTTAATTCAAATTTCAAGATGCTGACAAAAGATGCATTCATTTTCACTACATTGGAACCACTAAGAAGGCTTGAACAGTTGCTACAGTACGAAACAACAAGAAACATTTAATTCAAATTTCAAGATGCTGACAAAAGCTTCCACCTATCTTTTATGTTCCGCCCGCTACCTTGACCAAAATTTCAAAATTGGCGATAGCTTGAATTCTGAAAAAAGGTGAGGGGGGCCTATTAGAATAAATACTGTACTTAGTAAAAATTCCTTATGATGATATAAGGAAGCAAGAGAAGCAAGTTCTTAAAAACGTAGTGTAGTAATAAAGAAATTTTTTTAAAAAGTACTGTATACTGTAGTCCTGTCTTCTAACTCGTTATCCCATGTGCCAACATATGTTAAAATGCATCCTGCATAATCAGATTATTGAACTTACTTTGTAATTTGATAATTTATCCTCATGAGCCAATGTTAACAAGCCTTCAAGGCATTACTTGGAGAGACAGAATTAGAAATGATGTCATCAGGGATCGAGTGAATGTCAAGCCTATAGAGACCATTATCCAAAGCCGCAGGCTCAGATGGTATGGTCAGGTCCTCAAAAGACCTGAGGCACATGTGACCTGGGAGGTTCTTGTTTTACGACTTTCTGGTAGGCGTAATAGAGGGAGACCAAAGAAGACGTAGCAAAGCGTGGTCGAAAATGACACGAGGGAGAGAAATCTGCGGCTGGAAGACGCGATGAACAGAGTTCATTGAAAGAAAAGGACTAGGCCTACCCCTCTATTGGGATAGCGGCCTCTCGAGGTGAGCAAGGTGAGCAAGGTGAGCATCCTCATGAGCCAAATCATGAAACAATTTTACTACTGATAACTAGTAGTTCTTTCTGGGGGAGACGATTATACACGATATATAAATCTATTCTCTTCAGTCAATGGATCACTCAGCTCATCCTTCCTGTTCCATCATCAGTAGTACAGTAGAGAAGGTTTCATTGAACTTTATAAGTCCAATGAAATACGCAAGCAACTAGTTTTTTTATGTAAATACGGAAAAAAAAGATTGATTAGCATTCCATTTGTCGCCTACCCCTTAGTATTTTAATCCCCCTCTAGAAATTGCCTCTTTCAGCTAAAGAAGAGACTTTCTCAAGATAATGTTCCACCCTTATACATCTTCTCTTTGCATGTTGGAAAAATAACATTAATAGCTATCAAAGAAATACTGAATCTGTATCCAATGTACAACACTATTTTATTCTCGAAGATAAAAATGATGGACAGAATCAATAGATTACCAAGTTTTCCATTTGATGGTATTTCTACTGCTCTTTCTCTTACATGCGTTTCTCGGCCGAGCTTATTTGGTACTTCCAGATATACCTTTCCATACTTCCTGATCACAAAAATCATAGTTTCTTTTAGCAGAAACGACTACTTTCCTTGCATCCGCAGTTAAATCTGTGATAATTCCTATAAAAAGTTTTAAGGATGTAAAGAAAATAAAGACAGGAGCATAAATTCATTTACAGGGCCCACGCAACGATTTGAAAAGTGGAGGGGCCACACGAGTTACTATCTAAGGAGGCCCCACCATGGTTGGGGCCGACGGGCCAGAAAATTTTTGAAAATCAGGGTGTCTTCATTTTCAAAACAATCAACTAAAGCAAACAAACTATCTGCACGCGTGTTGCATATTGATGAAACGCATTAAGCAATTAACACTTTTAACACTTTTGCTTTGCAAAAAAGTGAGGGGGCCATGGCTCCCTCGGCCCCCCCGGTAGCGTGGGCCCTGATTTNACCCTTATACATCTTCTCTTTGCATGTTGGAAAAATAACATTAATAGCTATCAAAGAAATACTGAATCTGTATCCAATGTACAACACTATTTTATTCTCGAAGATAAAAATGATGGACAGAATCAATAGATTACCAAGTTTTCCATTTGATGGTATTTCTACTGCTCTTTCTCTTACATGCGTTTCTCGGTCGAGCTTATTTGGTACTTCCAGATATACCTTTCCATACTTCCTGATCACAAAAATCATAGTTTCTTTTAGCAGAAACGACTACTTTCCTTGCATCCGCAGTTAAATCTGTGATAATTCCTATAAAAAGTTTTAAGGATGTAAAGAAAAAAAAGACAGGAGCATAAATTCATTTACAGGGCCCACGCAACGATTTGAAAAGTGGAGGGGCCACACGGGTTACTATCTAAGGAGGCCCCACCATGGTTGGGGCCGACGGGCCAGAAAATTTTTGAAAATCAGGGTGTCTTCATTTTCAAAACAATCAACTAAAGCAAACAAACTATCTGGCACGCGTGTTGCATATTGATGAAACGCATTAAGCAATTAACACTTTTAACACTTTTGCTTTGCAAAAAAGTGAGGGTGCCATGGCCCCCTCGGCCCCCCCGGTAGCGTGGGCCCTGATTTAGCCTTTTCTTTTATTTAGTCCAATATTTCAACAGTATTGAGAAGCAGAGGAATCGTGTAAATGATCAACTACTCGAGATACACTTGGTTGGGTTGAAGATCTGTAAAAAGACAACAGCCGAGATCAACCAACCATTCACAACATGGTAGTCCTAATGTCACATGACAGCATTTAAGGGCAACACTTTTGAGGAAACTGCAACAGACCAAAAAGATGCCAGTATGTTTTGCCCTGCTCTTGCCTAGTGGATAACGTCTTTAGCCTTTCAAGAGAGGTGACCTAGTAATGCAAAAGCCAGCTATTTTTAATATCTTTGCAAGCAGTTCTACGAAAATGTGTATCTAAAGGATTCAAAATACGGGCTCGAACGTCGCCCGGGTCAACAATGTTAGTGCTAATACTCTCCCATTCCGGGTCACAGTGTAAAATAAACTAGGAGGAAAGAAGAACATAAAAAACAAAAGAGAAAAGAGAAGCTGAAATAAGCTTTCCTATCAAGAACAGTCTATTAACACCTTTCTGAATCACATGTAAACATTACCATAACTATGATGGTGGTAATAGTCAAATTGTATTCATTTAATTAACTAACGGATAATACTGTGACTATTCTGTTACATACATGTACAGGTGCAAATTAATATACGAGCTTGTCAATACCGCTTTATTATCCTCATTTATTTACAAGAGTGCGTCTGGTGATTCTGATTATAATACATCTTGAGGTTATCATTTGGCAAGTTGCCTGACGGCACAAAGCCGAAAGTAATAATTTTATTGAATTCTTTTCAATTGAATATCCAATGTGCTGCATTGAAGTGATTTCCGCATGATAAGATAAGATAAAACATGAGGGCGGGGGGTCCCTTTCATAAAAATACCAATTTGTTTGCAAGTATTCAACAGGACGTGTGCAAACGTTCCTCTGTTTACTCCTTGTTACAATAATTAGTATGTTGCCTTTACACAGACGATAATAAATTGCGCCTGTTTACTTTTTAAGAGACGAGGAAGTAATAATAACACAATTTGTGATATTACCAAAGATTTCTCTCAAATTTAGTGATGTATCAAGTCGTAAATGATCCAAGTCACGAAATGGTATCCAACCAAATGATATTGGCTCAGAGCCAACATTGTTGGCAATTTGCTCACTCACGTGCCGGTATGCCGTTCTTTAAGTCATGGTTTTTAATTGATAGTGTTGGGAACTAGCGTTCTTCAAGCCACTGCCCAAAATGATGCGTGACGCAGTGGTCTGTGGTCTGATGTTATGTGTTCCTCGTTTTCGCTGGCTCATTGGAGTAAATACTGGCCTTTGAATTGCTTTTTCCTAATCTTTACGATTCCATTGACATGAGTGCAATCCGATCTGATTCAATTTACCACACAGAGACAGTTGGAACACAATGTACTTAAAATCCATGTGGATCTTCTTATGCATAACAGTTGCAAAACGAGAGCTTCATTTATTTACAAATTTGTCACACCCCCTAGAAAATTCAACGCATTTACAGAACTGATCATCAACTGGAAGTTCGGTCATGTTTTGGTAATGAAATTCCTTTTAAAAACGTTTTTACTCTTGCAAATAATTCACCAGAATGGTATTTTACTTTTTATTATATTTTAATACTTTTTTAGACAGCTTTGCATTTTAACAACATAAACTTAAGGCCAAGGTTGAAACCCGTTCCCAAAATACGATTTAGAATACTATTTTAAAGATTTGTTGCAACGTGTGCTTTTTAAAAACGGGCACATCAGGTATTGAAAATTGCATCTTCGGCCGTAGCGGGCATGCGACTCGGCGTGGGCGTTGTATTCTTTTGGCCTGTTGAGCCGTTTCGCATTCGTTTCCAAATTTTTTTGTTTTCAGTCCACGATTTCTCGGTGCATGGTGGACTTTAAATCGACCTGGGTATTTATTTCTTCTTAACACTTATCTTGCAACTTTTTTGCTGTCTTTCCCTCCCAGTGTTTTTCACGACTGTAGTCCCAGCAAACACGAATTGCTTCTTTGTTTCCACCCATATCCCAGTCCATGCTATGTATGGGGCCATTCATTTATTAAGTTCACATGAAATTGGCCATTTTTCGACCCACCGCCACTTGTTCGCACCTGCGAACGCATGTTGTACTTTTTTTCAGTCTTTGGCAGTTGCCCTTTCGATAATTAAGTTAAAAATTATGCCACTTATTCTTCATTAAAAGAAGAAGCTCACGTGCTCAATTTCTTGAAGTAAAAATTGACGCCAGGCTATTGTTGTAGGAAGTGAAAGCAATTATAATTAAATACAAGCTTGTGGAACTTAAAGCAAAAAATTTTTTAATGTGAATGGTCTCACCTTGTGAACACCACTCCCCTGTTCGCTTTTTAGGGTGCCCCCTCCCCCCTCATACGAACGTAATAAATAGATGCCCCATACATAGCATGGACTGGGATATGGGTGGAAACAAAGAAGCAATTCGTGTTTGCTGGGACTACAGTCATGAAAAACACTGGGAGGGAAGGACAGCAAAAAAGTTCCAAGGTAAGTGTTAAGAAGAAATAAATACCTAGGTCGGGTATGTTCGCTTTTTAGGGTACCCCCTCCCCCCTCAGTACGAACGTAATAAATGGATGCCCCTGTAATTAAAGTAGTTTCACTTGCGATGTAATTCTGCGAATTTCCAGCGCACTCAACCCGGACGCCTCTTTAAAGTATTCGTCAGCATGTGGATATTTCTATTTCAAAATCGTCTGATCAATTTTGTTTTTGTGAGAGCGGACCTCCCTTGATCACCTTCACAACCTGAATCAGAGACAAGTATTTTGCAGAGAAAATAAACTGTCTTCACGCTTCTTCAATCTGAATTTTTGAGCAAGGTTTTGAAGATCAGATATCTCAACCATGGCCAAGAGACTTTATTAAAATATTTTGAAATACAAAATGTATTAAATGTTAAGTCCTTCCAATTGTCAACCAATAATCACGCGAGCTGTTTGGGCTACTTCAAAAAAGCGACTTAAGACGCAGTGGACGATTTTGGAAGAAAAATCCCGCTGCATATTCGTCGGTCTGCTCAAATTTTTTTTAACCAATGCGATATACATTACAGCGCCCGACGTTCGCGTACCCATCATTTAGTTTGTTTTTGTGGCCTCTCTAAACTACCCATCTATCTGAAGTTTTTCTGTAAATGCCTCGCAAACGACAATACACCATCCAAAGGTCTCTTACAACAGCATTTATTTTAATTCTCACTTTGGGATTTAGAAACTCTACCCGCATGTCGGTATTTGTGATGGGTACACCAGCGAGTTTCTCAAAAAAAAATTTGTACATGATTCTGATGCGAGGAATTGTACTGCGCAAGCCAACTGAAAAATCAAATAAAAATACAACTAACAAAATTTGGGATAACTCGCTAAATTTCGTAGAGGCTTTGTGCTTGTTTCTGTACGATTTCTTTGAGTGATAAATTGTGATTATGTCAAGCTATTCTCAGCGCTACAAACTTTTCATTTTTATGGGACGCAAGGTATTCAAATTAAACTTTCGTTTCCCACGAAATTAAAATCCCGCTAGTTCCCTTGTCGTGGTTCGTCAGTGTATTAAATAATGATGTACAAACTCGCGCGTTGTGCCAAAACTTGAAAAATACAAATTATGACCACCTTCTCAAGATTTGTGTAACTTCCACGAGAACAGGGTTTTCGCGGATGTGCCCTTCTACGTCGAGGAAAGGTGTTGATATCAAACTCTAATGATAAGATGGCGAAAATGTGGCTTGTTGACCTCCAATCCTCCGACCTCCAAGTTGAAAATAAACAACTTTACTGGTAAAAAAAAGCTGCACGTTACCCATACCGTCTGTGGTATAATGCAACGATCCATTTGGCTCCTTACGTTACTTTTCCCCAAGATGGTGTCTACTGTAGTAAATGTGAAGAAAAAGAAGAAAAAGAAGAAAAAGCAACGACAAATTTAGTACATTGCTATTATATTTTGGGGTTTTTTAAGGAATATTTTACATCTTTATTAGCTAAACTATAAAAGGATAACAGTGTATTGGTGTACCAACTCGAGGCAAAGCACCGATACTAGATTAATTTTTTTAAAAATATATTTTGCATAATGGAAACGAACCTTACAATTAAAACAGCCTCACAATAAGCAATTGTGTCGATCATCATGTCAACACACAAAACAAATAATTTCTAAAAAATGAAACAAAAAACAAAAACAAACAAAACAATCAATGTTTCAACTAGTTAGCTTGCCCGTTTTTATCAATCTAGACACGATACATTGTGTATGTCCATTTACACTGCTCCCTGCGCCATCATAGCATCTGCAACTTTCAAAAATCCACCTACATTAGCTCCTTTGACATAATCAACATAATTATCTGACGTAGTACCATGTTTAAAACACTGCTTGTGTATATTCTGCATGATACCCTTTAGTTTTCCATCAACTTCCTCTCTTGTCCACTGGGTTCGAATGCTATTTTGACTCATCTCCAGTCCACTTACAGCGACGCCACCAGCATTGGATGCTTTTCCTGGAGCAAACATTACCTTGCTTTTTTGGAATGCATGTACAGCATCTGCTTCAGTTGGCATATTAGCACCTTCTGCAACACATATGCAACCATTGTCAATCAACATTTTGGCATCAGCCGCTGATATCTCATTCTGGGTCGCCGAGGGCAATGCAATGTCACATTTAGCCGACCATGGTCTTTTATTGGGCCAGTACTCAACACCAAATTTGTCAGCAAGCTCCTTTATCCTTCCTCGTCTTTCAAATTTCAAATCCATTGCAAATTTTAACATCTCGGTGGTCAGACCCTTATCGAAATACACTGAGCCATTTGAATCTGACAGTGTTACTACAGTACCTCCAAGCTCGATAATTTTTTCCGCGGCAAACAAAGCAACATTTCCCGAACCAGACAGAGCAACTCTTTTCCCCTTGAAATTGTCTCCTTTTGTTCCCAACATCTCTTCAATAAAATATACAGCCCCATACCCAGTAGCTTCTGGACGGATCAAGCTGCCTCCCCAGCTCAATCCTTTGCCTGTAAGCACACCGGTAAACTCATTCCTTAACCGTTTATACTGACCAAACATAAAACCTATTTCCCTTCCACCGACTCCGATATCACCTGCAGGTACATCAGTTTCCGGTCCGATATGTCGACTCAGTTCCGTCATAAATGACTGGCAAAACCGCATCACCTCATTATCTGACTTCCCCTTAGGATCGAAGTCAGAACCACCCTTTCCACCACCCATAGCCAAAGTTGTCAAACTATTCTTGAACGTCTGCTCGAATGCAAGGAACTTCAAAATACTAAGCGTCACTGTGGGATGAAAACGAAGCCCGCCCTTGTAAGGTCCAATGGCTGAATTAAATTCAATTCGGAAGCCTCTGTTTACTTGTACATTTCCCTTGTCGTCTATCCATGGCACACGGAAAATGATTACTCGCTCTGGTTCAAAAAGTCGTTCCAATAATCCATCTCTGAAATACTTTGGATTTTCTTTCAAAAATTCCCACAGGGAGTCCACTACTTCCTTGACTGCCTGAAGAAACTCTGGTTCATGAGGATTCTTTCGAGCAACAAAATTGTACAGCTCCTCGCTTGACGAAAACGACATCATGTCCTGCAGAAAGAAATTATAATATTTATTGCCTTATCTGGAAAACATCAATAAACATCGAAGGGGAAGAAAATGTGCAAGAAAAAAGTCATTGCTGAACATGATTTGCCTTCCTATCAGTTCTGCTGCAACTGCATACCAAGAACAATATGTACACACGTGGACGTCAAGTGTATATTTGCACATTTAGTTAGCAAGTGTACAGCAATTTATGCATAATTTTAAGCCAAGCTTCTCAGCCAGTATGCCATGGGCGAAAAAAACCCACACCAGTAAAGAATTGAGATTCTGTGATGGCATGGCGTGGCACAAAGTAAAAGTACTTGCTTCAAAGGGTTTTTTAAAGCATGAAAAGAAGTACGTAAATAGGTATGATTACAATAAATAAAACGGGTCTCTTTTTGCGGACTTACTTTTACATAGTAGATGGATAAACCACCTTTGTACCACACATGACTATTTCATACTGAGCAATGAGCCGATTCCTCTTGCACCAGTAACAACTACTTTATTTTCTTCCTTAGTTTTTTTCTAAAAAAGGAGCTATTGATGACCGAAAGTCAAAGATTATATGCTCCTTAAACCAACATTAAAAAACATTGTACATAATAAAATACAGTCTGCCACCCTTGGCACTTTGTCTATGCGAGTTACCTGATAATAGATATGGCACGACTGACAATCACTACTCCGACCAGCTTAAAAGAACTAATAATACATAAGTACCACTATGCATAGGTTTAATAGTTATTAAACTAAACTGACTGGTGTCATTACCCAGGAGATACACAATCACGATGCAAGATTTTTGGGGGGTTGGAAACAAAGGCACAAGTGGTGCACCGGCATTTTTACGAGGAAGATGGACTGAAAACTATTCGAGGTGAAATGTGTATCGGGACAGTATCATGCTATTATGTGTCGTAACGGTATTGGATGTTTCTGCACCTCAAGTTGGCTAAAGACTCCTGCAAGGAACTGCAACTTAGATTGACAACTGAATTTCTTTACCATTGTCGCGACTTCAATTGACACATTGTTATCGGTGCTGGTGGTTTCGATGGACAAGACTATGGAAAATCGGAAAATCGGAATGTGCAAGGAGGAAGGATCTTACAAATTGTAGTTTCTAATAACTTAATCGTGTCAACTCCCATTATCTAAAGAGGGAAGTCATCTTGCTTATCTACGTGTTTGGGGAAACAGGACCCGGAAAGATTTAATTTCAGTCAGAAAACATAGACGTTAAGCTTGTTCTTCGGCCTAATTGTAAAGATTCCTAACGAGGAGTGTCTGGCTCAGCATAGATCGTTGGTATCGGATATGGAAACCTCGCAATCAAGTTGTGCACAGAAAGAGCTTACCAAAAAGACGCGTTCAGTAGTTATAAAGGTAAAGGAGATCCAATGGGCCATGGAAACTATCAAGGTGTCGAGCTCACTGACTAGGTGACCAAGGTTGTTGCGAGAGAAGTGGAAAAAAAATCTTCTGAGATGTCAGACCATGCACTGACTTTGGCGGGTGAAAAGCCTGTCGTGGATAGTTTCGTTTAGTTGGGCAATGATGCATGCAAAGACCTTGTGCGACTTTCACAAAACGAAAGCGTTGAGCTTTTGTGTATGTGCATCACTAGATATGGAACACGAGTTGGCAAATACTAGGCTTGAATTTACTCCTAGATTAAGAGGTGCGCTTCTCTGGTGATCCATGGACTAAAGGGCGACTAAAGAAATCCTGGATGAAAATTATACATGCTTACTTGTTGTAATAAGAGCACTGATGAAAGATCGTGTCCAGTGGCCAAAGTTATTGAAAACTGCAAGTCATACACACGTCCGATGTGTCAAATGACAAAATGGATAGCAAGTAGTCGTGTCATGCCCCATGCAATGGCAAAAAAATGGCGACTTTAAGTTAACGTTCCTCAAGTTAACGTTTAATATTACCCAGAAAACTTTTCGAGGAAAGACAGGGATCTGGGCCAACAGCTCTTTCAGAGAGCCAGGGGTGGGTGGGTTGGTATGCACAGAATATTTTCAGTTTCAGGCCAGTACCTGTTAACCAACGGTGAGTCAATTTCAGCCTTGCTTGAAAGGATGCTCTACTTTACCTGCTGGAAACTTCGCGTTGGTTCTGGTACTTCTGTTTTGTCAAAAAGAGCTATTTCCAGGCGACAAGACGTCACGAGTTAATTCAAAATTTTTAGGACAGAATAAATTCAATTCGGGAAGCAGCCATTTAAATTAGGGATGATACCCTAAAGCATTATAAAACAGGCGTTTATCTTTTAAAACAGAATTAAAATTGTATTGAATTGTTCATCCTGTTCTGTTTTGTGAACAACACGGGGGGTAAAGGATAATAGAACACTTTTAAAAATGACTTGATGGTGATTTTACAATGTAACAAAGCCGAATCCCGAGATGTTTGCCTTGTTTCTATTTTTACTGTAATCAACACCGAAAAAACTGAGAAATTGTTCACTTTCACTCACAACGGCCAAAAGACTAATAAATTCTTCATCATATCATGTATAATAAACAGCACGGGGGGTTAATATAAAATTTTTCAAAACGACTTGATGGTGAACACGTGATTTTACAATGTAACAAAGTCGACTATTTAAAAATATCCTCATTCCACATCGTTTTCAAAGTCCAATTAACAGCAGTGTATCAATAGATTCAAGCCACAAAGGATGCCCATCAAATAAGGGATTTTTACAAGTGAAGTAATAGAGTTAGCTGCAGCCACATTCATTACATGGTTGTTTCGTTGTGTTGTTTGACTTTTGTATCTATTTTGATAATAAATAAGAATCAACTCTTGAGATAAATTCCGGTTCGGTTGAATTGACAAATTGTTCATTTTTACGCACACGGGCGCGAATCAAGCGCGACTTCGTTCATCGCGTTCTTCATTTCATAAAAAACACGGGGGGTTAAAACAACATTTTTTAAATCAACTTGATGTTGATCACGTGATTCTACAATGTAACAAAGTTGACTCCTTTAAAAACCGTTCTCAGTGGTGGCTTCATGCAGAATGCCATTAACCAAGAAATTTTTACAAATAATTAAGCACCTTGATATTAATTGAGAAAATGAGTTGCAGGGACACGATTAGGTTCATTTTGAGGGTATTCCAGATCGTTTTGCGTTGTTCTTTCTATTTTGATTACAATGAACACTAAAAATAAATTCAACTGACCAACTGTTTACTTTTACCAACACGGGCCAAAAAAATGGGTCTTTGTTCATCGTGTTCTGTCGTTTTATGAACAACACGGGGGGTTAAAACAACATTTTTTTAAATCAACTTGATGTTGATCACGTGATTCTACAATGTAACAAAGTCGACTCCTTTAAAAACCGTTCTCAGTGGTGGTTTCATGCAGAATGCCATTAACCAAGAAATTTTTACAAATAATTAACCACCTTGATATTAATTGAGAAAATGAGTTGCAGGGACACGATTAGGTTCATTTTGAGGGTATTCCAGATCGTTTTGCGTTGTTCTTTCTATTTTGATTACAATGAACACTAAAAATAAATTCAACTGACGAACTGTTTACTTTTATCAACACGGGCCAAAAAAATGGGTCTTTGGTCATCGTGTTCTGTCGTTTTATGAACAACACGGGGGGTTAAAACAACATTTTTTTAAATCAACTTGATGTTGATCACGTGATTCTACAATGTAACAAAGTCGACTCCTTTAAAAACCGTTCTCAGTGGTGGTTTCATGCAGAATGCCATTAACCAAGAAATTTTTACAAATAATTAACCACCTTGATATTAATTGAGAAAATGAGTTGCAGGGACACGATTAGGTTCATTTTGAGGGTATTCCAGATCGTTTTGCGTTGTTCTTTCTATTTTGATTACAATGAACACTAAAAATAAATTCAACTGACGAACTGTTTACTTTTATCAACACGGGCCAAAAAACTGGGTCTTTGTTCATCGTGTTCTGTCGTTTTATGTACAACACGGGGGGTTAAAACAACATTTTTTTAAATCAACTTGATGTTGATCACGTGATTCTACAATGTAACAAAGTCGACTCCTTTAAAAACCGTTCTCAGTGGTGGTTTCATGCAGAATGCCATTAACCAAGAAATTTTTACAAATAATTAAGCACCTTGATATTAATTGAGAAAATGAGTTGCAGGGACACGATTAGGTTCATTTTGAGGGTATTCCAGATCGTTTTGCGTTGTTCTTTCTATTTTGATTACAATGAACACTAAAAATCAATTCTGTCGTTTTATGAACAACACGGGGGGTTAAAACAACATTTTTTGAAATGGCTCGACGGTGAACACGTGATTCTACCGTGTAACTGTTTGGCTCTGAAAATGTCCCCATCCCACAACGTTTAAAAAAGTATAATTAAGAGTGGCGCATTAATAGATTCATACAAAAATAACAACAGCAAAGAAATTTTTTACAATTAAGCACCTCGATTCTAAATGATAAAATTAGCTGCAGGCACATTTGATGAAACCATACGTTATTGACTGTTCTCTCATGAACCGTTCGAGTACAAAAATTCAAAACAAATTCTTTGTTGTGGTCAACGAAGTAAATCCTGAAGAAAAAAAAAACTTGAACGTGAAGCACAAATACGTGTCTGGCCAGCTGCACTTCATCAAATATGTACTATTTTCATTACGGGGATTGTGCCTAAAACTTTTTTCTGAAACTTTTTGTCCTCGAGTCTTCTTTGACCTTAAAACATTTGAACTAAATTAATAAGCCTATTATTTCAGTTTCGAGCTGTGAAAATGGTCAGGGCAAAATCAAATTTTGTGGTATAAATTATGAGCACTACCTGGTCTTAGTTAGTTGTAAGTCTAAAACCAATCAAAACAACTCCTTATTTTGCAGTTTCAAAACTCCAAAGAACATGGCGTTGTTCACTACTAGTAAAAAACACCATGCAACATAACCTGTTTGTCGATAAAAGGGGGCGTGAAGCTGTAGATCTTTGGACTTTGATCAGAATCTGAAGCTCACACAGTAAAAAAAATCAATTCCGTATATCGATAAAATAACTGGTGATAATCGTTTACATTTAAAATTTAGAGTAGTTAATTAAGTTACGATAAATAACTACCTAATGGCAACCACACAACGCCATCATCCAACAAACCAAATAAAACGTGTGCTGTAGTGCATGACTACAACAAGAGGATAATCAAATAAAACTTTTGCTGTTCTTTATAATAAAATCATGCTTACCTTGTTGACAATAACGTTATGAAATCAACTGAAATGCGAATGTTGGGTTTATCCTTCAGGAAAGACGTCCACCTTCGTTGAAGCAAAGAACTGCAAAGACTTCTGTCTCGTTCCGACAGTCAACTGGAAAATGGAGAAGAGCAGTGCATTTATAAAGGGGCATTCTGGGGGTGTGTCAAAAAAAATTACCCAATTAAATAGCACCAAACGTTAAAGAACAAACAAGCCAAGCACTGGTCTCCTAACCCATCGTTGATGGGTGTATTCTCCAGTCAGTCGTGCTTGTCAAATATGCAGCCAAATATTTTCAAGTCCAACAAACAAAAAAGTTTAGCAAGCGTTTACTCAGTTGAATAATTCTCAGTTCAACTGTTCTTTACTATATAGTCACTGTATAAAGCATTTTAACAAAAGCCCACCGTTCCAAAGTGAGCTTCCTTCATTTTTTATCTTGAGCAAATGAAGTAAACAAAACAAAACGACCAAGGGGTTCGCAGTACTGTTGTTAAGAATTGTTAGCAATTGTTGTTAAAGACATTATACTTACTTCAAGACAATGTCTCTTTTCATATTACTCCTGGAAATGTACTGGTGAAAATAATAATGTTGCGAAGAATAACATTCCAAACCTGACCTGTCACTGTTGATTATTACTTTGGTGTGAGAGTATGAATTGCCCAATCAGATAATCTCGGTATTTAATTCGAAATCACCTGATGTTAGCGAAGTCTGAGCTGATTGTTGGGAACCCATAAGGTCTTGACAGAGGATTGCCCGTTTACTATTTTGGGGACCGCTCAAGTCGGATCGTGTAACCGGGTGATCTTCAAATTATGAACTAGAGAAAAAAGACTTTGTGAATATAAATAGAATATTCGTGGTTGCTTGCCTTAATTTTGTTATCAAGGTGTATTAGTTCCACAGAATTCTTAAAAATTAAAATTAGGTTAAGACATAGTGTTTCAAGCATATTAGATTAAGGAGCCAGTTCACATGAAAAACGAGTTCCCAAAAAATCTTCTGAAACTTTGTCGGGAAGGGGGAGTGATTTAGAAATGATAGCTAAAGAATAAGTTTTATTGAACCATCTGTTTTCTAGAGGAATTTCCAGCTTTTAAAAGACGTGACCATACAATTATTTACCACACCAGCTTCAGTTCTGAAATAAGAACCATGGTTTCTCAATAAGAACTGTCAGAGGGCTGAATTTTTTTAGGGTAGATTCTAGTCATTTGACAAACTGACTGAAGACATCAAAAATATAAATAATTGTCAATAAACTCCATTGATTAAATCTCAAAAAGTCAAAATTAACAAAATGAAATAATATGTAGTGTGTATGTGGATTTGAGTACTTCATTCAATAATGCCTTTTTCGCGTTGAAACAACCGATAAATGAATCGGTAAACTCGCTCATTCACTAATAGCGTGGATCTTTTTCTTGGCTCTGGAAAAACATTGACCCCCACCCCTCCAAAAATACTTTTGCCCTCCGTTGATTTTACCCATTCTTCGGCTCGTTCACCAAGTAATAATGAGATCCGAGGAGCCTAGTTTATGAGAAGGCTCTTTCTACCTAAAAATCTAGTGAATGGGGCTGAAGCGGTTGTAAAAAGGCAGTTTTCTTCTACAACAATTTTGTTTTTAGGTCAAACACTTAAAAGTCCATAAAACCATTTAGTTTACATAACTCTGAAAAAGAAAAATGGTTAAAGCACAAAGAGTAATGAAAATATCATTAAGTGTATGGAACCGTGAAAAAGAAATAAATCAGGGAAGTTGGTTTTCATGACATAGTTACGAATGAGGAAAATGACAAACAGCTGAAAACCACTTTTTAATGACTTGGCCATTTAAAAATCTGTTCAGCACAATTTTTTCCAGTCTTTTAACAAATGAAAAAATCTTTCCAATAAAAAATTTATTTTAAGTACCCACTGACTCCGGTTTATGTTTTACATCATACCAGAGGTTTCAGGTGTGGGATTAATGTTTATGTTGGGGGGTTAAGAATTAAGCGACACTTGGGCTTTCAATTAACAGGAAATGCTATAAGATTTAGAGTAATGGTTCCTAAGGAGGGCGTTTTGTAAATTTTGAGGGCGCTTGAAACACTCCTGGACGCAGAGGATGCTTGAACATTGTGGAAGCGGGGTTAAAATTCAGGTGACTCTGAAATTTAAATGTCACTAAATTTAAAAATACCGTCTGTTTTGTCTGGCTTTCTACAGCCGATTAGGCCATAAATAAAACCAGGGTTACTGTAGTCTTAGTTCTCTGTAAGAAACTAATTCCTTGTGCGTGGTTTAACTTCTGTACTTACCTGGATACGACACATTTTGGATTTTGATTCAGTGGACACTTGACGGAGTATTTTTTGTGGTTATTGGTTCATTTTTGAAATGGCAGAGATGAGGAAGTGTCGTCAGTCTTCAGCCGATCATTTGAAATTTGGATTCATTACATCATCTTCCAATGAATATCACCTGACTTTGACCACAATCGAAATCGAAAACCAAATACAGGAAATGATCAAAACAACCCAACAAACCGGTGAATGTGACAGTTATTTCAAGGATCATCAACTAACACTGAACCTACAGAAAGACAACAATAGCTTGTATTGTTGCAGAGGAAGAATCCAAGGAGGGTTTCCAATTTACAGCCCAAACGATCCGTTACTCGCGGAAAGAATTCTTCAAGATGCACACGTCCACACCATCCATGGGGCAGTTGGTCTGACTATGGCAGAAGTAAGAAGGATGTACTGAGTTCCGAAATTGCGATAATTTGTTAAGAGAGTCAGAAAGAACTGCTATTGGTGTAAAAGGCTTCAACTCACATCATTTGCTGAACCACCACCAGGAATGTTACCACTGGATGGAACCATATGATCAACAGCGTTCCAAGTTATCGGAGTCGACTATGCAGGACCATTACTTTATAGAACTCGTTTGAAGCAGCTGAAAAAAAGCTTACATTCTACTTTTCTCGTGTAGTAGTCTATCGAGAGCAATACACTTACAAGGGTTGCAAGAGCAAACGGCTGAAGAATTTATTCGTGCACTTAACATCTTCATCGCAAGAAGAGGCCGACCTCTGAAGATCTACAGTGACAACGCCAAAACGTTTCCCGCGGCAGCGAAGTGGATCAAGAACGTGGTTAACAATGAAACCGCTGATGATTTATTGGCGCAACCAAATATCCAGTGGCAATTCAACTTGAGTAGAGCCCCATTGTGGGGAGGTCATTTGAACGGCTTATAGGAATCACCAAAAGTACTCTGTATTAATGCGTTGGAAAATCACAGCTGACTTGGTGGGAATTGGAAGAAGTACTTCTGGATATAGAGATTACTTTGAATGGTCGACCCTTAATGAATGTTGAAGACGACGTCCAACTGCTGACACCAAATGTGACGATCCATGGTGAGAACATAGCAAATTTGGAAGAATATCCAAACCATATGGAGGAAGAAGTTCGTGGTTTAAGAAAGAGAACCAAATATCTAAAACGATGTTAAGACCACGCCTGGACGAGATGGACCAAGGAATACCTCAAGTCATTGCGAGAACAGCACCTGAAGCGTAAATCCTCAGAAAATACGATTCAACCAGGTGATGTGGTGTTGATCAAAGGTGATGAGAAAAACAGAGGAAAGTGGAACATCAGAATTATCGAGAAGCTCAACCGTGGAAGAGATGGTATCTTACGATCACTAAAACGTCGAACCGAAAAGTCAGTGTTAGAACAAGCCGTACAGCGTTTGTATCCGATGGAGTTGTCAGTTCAAGAACAACATCCCAGCAACGATGAGTTGTAATCCACAGCGAGTGAGTCGAGGCCAAAACGATCAGCAGCTGTTGCAGCTCGAATGCGTGGCAACGAAGTTATATGATACGAAAACGAATTTCCGGAAGTAGATTAATATTTCCTACTAACGTACAAAATAGGGGGAGAGTGTCGGAAGTTCTAGAGCATTTGGACAACTTCGGACATGTTCAATTCAATCAGTTACGTTTGGTAACGTTTGGTGACGTCATTTCTCTCCTGAACTTTCGTGGGAATTCACATGGTAATCCGTTGTTTATGGACATTCAAATGCGTGACTTCGTGCGTATCGTGCATTTTATTTCACCTTATATGGCAATATTTATTCCTAGACTTTTCTAGTACGTGCTTGTTTTCATGCTAGAAATTTTATCATAAATAGGGGTAAATCGAGAATCGAGGGACAGTAGAGGATGGAGTAAAGGTTTAGAGAAGTCGAAACTTGTAACATTTAATTATGAATTTAACAACCTTGGAGTTTTAAATTATCGAAGAGAACTTTATCTTGTTTTACCGAACACCAACTTGTGTTTCTTGTTTAAAGTAACATTTAAGACAACTTGTTTATTGGGAAAGTGTATTCAAGTGAGCCTATGAGAGCTTCAAAATCGAGTAAACATTTTAAAAATAAACATAAAAATAAGGGGCAAAGAAGAAGTGAGAATTTTCCGAAAATTAGAGGGACAATATTTGAAGCGAACTACTGTTACATCACTTTTCCAGAAGGCAACAAATCAAAACGACAAAGGACGTATTGCTTCATACAATCTAGCTCTAATGATCACAAAATGTGCCAAACCATACCTGCAGTTAACCAAGAAATCATAACAGTAATGAAGTGTGTTGCTAGTGGAATCCTGCCCGTAGAATTGATGAGATGGCTTATGATACCGAATCAAAGGTGTGTAACGATCTGAAGAACTGGCAATTCCCCATTCAGTTGAATGAATTTACCCTGATATGGGGTTTTTAGTTTCCTTGTCTGTGATGGGTTTGCAGAAAGGTCTTGAGTCCCCCGAGGATGGTTCGAGTGGGTCATCTTGTTGGTCGGTGAATTGCTCTTTCAACCATATTCTTATGGCGTCGCCATATCAGTCCTGAAGAATGGACGAGCAGCATGCCCTGATAAAATAATCAGTGAGCTCTTTCAAGAAGCCAAGGACATTATCTCGAGACATATTGCGAAGATCATCAACCAATCCCTCAAACAACACACACCCATTAAAAGCCTAGGAGAGGGGACCTTGATTCCCCTGCCCAAAGTATGAAAGCCACCAGGAACACCAGCAAACTTATTGTGCTGCTGAACAGCATCAGAAAGATTCTCTCTGCCATTACACTGCCCAGGATCAGGGAATGGATGGATGGAATAGGCTGACGATGTTGATTTCCTTGATGAAGAAAGAGCTCCACTGAACAGAATACAGAACATCTGCAAAACCACCCTAAAGCAGCACAACCTATTCATGAACGAGTCCAAAACCGAACACACTCACGTCTGCCTCCCTGAGAAGTCGGAAAATGATGAAGATGGCCAAGCCTGCCGAGGACATAAACACTGGAGTAAGAGCAAGGTGCTAGACCCTCTACTCTGCAGCAACGAAGACATCAAATCTCGCTGCACCCAAGGAAACATCGCCTTTCAATCCTATTGGAANAAAATGGGATTTCCTTAAGGTAGAAATTGATATGTCAAAAGCTATCGACACCATCAAACGACAACGAATCCTAAACTCCCTCGCGAAGGCGAACTGCAACAAAGATGAACTACGATTAGTCCGAATGATCCTTGCAGAGACAAGGCTGTCGATCAGAGTAAAGTCGGAAACATCAGCTGAATTCAATACACCCATTGGCTCACCTTAAGGCAATAGTCTCTCCCCAGTACTCTTCACCTGCTACTTAGCCACAGCATTGTAATCAGTACGTACTCTCTCTACAAGACCCAATCCACCCATCTCAGACACAGGCATGCCACTAGAGATGGAATACGCTGACGATGTTGATTTCCTTGATGAAGAAAGAGCTCCACTGAACAGAATACAGAACATCTGCAAAACCACCCTAAAGCAGCACAACCTATTCATGAACGAGTCCAAAACCGAATACACTCACGTCTGCCTCCCTGAGAAGTCGGAAAATGATGAAGATGGCCAAGCCTGCCGAGGACATAAACACTGGAGTAAGAGCAAGGTGCTAGACCCTCTACTCTGCAGCAACGAAGACATCAAATCTCGCTGCACCCAAGGAAACATCGCCTTTCAATCCTATTGGAAGAGCTGGAGTCGGTCAAAAGTTCCAGTACAAAAGAAACTCCGACTCTACGAAGCATACAACGCCTCCATCATGTTATACAACTGCAGCAGCTTGGCCACAACGTCGGAAAATGCAAAGAAACTGGATGTGTGCCACCGCAAGCACCTCCATACCGTCACAGGACATAGATGGCCACACAGCCTCATCTCCAACAAGGCACCATACAAGACCTGAAAATGTGAGCCACTCTCCAAGAGGATAGCCCAAAAACGCTGGTTCATGCTAGGTCACATCCTCCGTATGAACAGACAGACACCGGCACTACAAGCTCTGGAGTTTGCAATTGATGGAAGCAAAAAGTACCAGGCTAGGCGTGGCAGACACTGCTCAAACCTACTGGAAGCAATCCGTGCAGACATCAAACGAGCTGGCCTCGGGACCCTACACACACCCAAACACCTGAACAGCCCAAGCCGCCTGACCAAAGAGAAGGTCTCGTGGAATGCATATCAAGAAGAACCGATTGCTAACTTAGGATGTCACTAGACTACTGAACCAGCAGAAAGAGTATTAAGTAAGTAATTTACCCTGCGAGATACAGAGGCTTTATTCTTGCCATATGTGCGCTGGGCGAGGGACAATTCTGTCTTAGAGGAACTTTTATTCGCACTATTTCTAACCACTGACACGAAAGGCGTATCTATTACACAGGCCAACAAAAACCTCTCTTTTTTCCATTGTTTTGAAAAAAGAGGTCCCTTTATACTAATTTAGGGGTGCTGGTTTCAAATTTGCAATCAGAAATGCCCTCTATCACGTCAGGTTTTTCAGTTATTTATTTGCATTGTTTCTCACAACAGTGACAAAAATGGCTATTTTGCATTATATTTGTCCAAGCTAGTTTCTAGTAGTATGCATTACAAAAATATACTTAAGGTTGTTTTTACCACTATTTATTCCCTTTTAAACAGTTTTAATCGAATTATCCTGTTCAGTATCCACTGCTTTCCTTACTTTCTCCTTTTACAAGGCAAGAACATCTGGCATCTTTGTGAAAGTAAAAGTCACACAGCAACACAAGGACAGGTACCATATAGGTGAATTTACAGTTAGTAACATGTGATTTGTTATTGGTGCGAGGTGTCAATTTGGTTGCTGTCATAATGTCTTCTGTGAGAAGTAAGTGCTTAAACAATCCAGATATATTTTGTTACATCGGTGGTAATTTTACCTTGGCGAACCAAAGGATGAAAACTACAGAGTTCGTAAAACGGGCTTATCTTGCTTATTTCAAGATTAAGCTTCGAGACCAAGATAACCCATGGGCACCTCCCATTGTTTGTAAAACTTGCATCAAGTCTTTAAGGCAATGGACTGCAGGAAAACGAAAAGAATTGACATCTGGAATTCTTATGGTCTTGCAGAGACCAAAGGAATCATTCTTATGATTGCTATTTTTGCCTGGTTAATGTCTCCGGCTTTGATGCAAAGAAAATCACCTTGAATACCCAAATTTAGACTCTGCAATGAGGCCCTTACCCCACTCCTCCAAAATTCTCGTATCTCTTTGTACCAAACTTCCAGAGGTTTCAGACGACGAGGATTCGAATCTACCTGAGGTGATTCAACATGACTTAACCGACCTTGATTTTTCACAGCCATTGTCGTGAACATCATTTTCAAGATTTACTCAACACAAGTTAAATGATCTATTTGGTGACTTAGCACTTTCAAAGGAATCATCTGAATTGTTCGTCAAGATTGAATGAAAAACAGCTATTACCCCCAGAAACCAAAATATCTGTCTATCGCAACAGAGAATCTGTTTTTTGCTTCGAGAAACGACTTTGCTCACTGTGGTGACAGAAAAGGCCTTCAACGCGCTATGGGTGTCTCACAGTATGATCGTAGAGATTGGATACTTTCTATAGACAGTTAAAAACAAAGTTTGAAATGTGTTCTCCTCCATATTGGAAACAAATCTGGTGTTGTGTCTATCTGCCATTCAGTGTATTTGAAGGAAGAATACCAAATGATTAAAATGGTGATGGAGATGTTCAACTACAATTTTCATAACTAGGTAATTTGTGTGGACCTTAAAATGGTTAATTTTCTCCTTGGTCAACAGAGCGACCACACAAAGTATCCATATTTTCTTTGTTTATGGGACAGTCATGGGTAGCAGAAGGGAATATCCCTCCCAGGTAGTG
>RDPX01000449.1:41852-89352 GCA_003991215.1 Morbakka virulenta | reverse complement strand
GAGTCTCGCTATCTCGCAGGGTGAATACAGCCAACTTAATGGCAAATTCTTCAGATCGTCACACAGCTTTGGAAGAAAATAAAAAAGTTATAAATTCAGCACAAAACCAACTATGCTAAGGACGTTGGACCTAAACGAAAAATTTACGATCAAGTAACTTTGCTGTGACTACATGACTCCAATTATATATAATTTTTTTTTTTTTTAGTTTTAACGTCATTTTTCCCCAGCAATTGGGGCTCAGACGGTGCCCTTGACAGGGACTTCGATTTGGCAGTGAGGAATTTTTTGGCCGGATGCCCTTCCTGACGCCAACCAATGGCATTTTCTTTTCGCAAAGTTCTAAATTCTCCTCGACAGCTCGGGGAATCGAACCCGGAACTCTTGGTTACTGTGCAGTGCACTAACCATTAAGCCACGGCTCCTCTCCAATTATATATAATTATATACAGTATATAATTATATGGTGAACGACAAAAAAAGTCAACAAAACTTAATTTAGAACTGTCAGTTTCATGTTTTCACAATCGTCAGCTAAAAAAATGAAACTGACAGTTCTAACTTACTTGATTTTTTTGTCGTTTACCATATCATAGTTCCAATATTCTTATGTTATTGAGCACTGTCGGTAGCTAATAATTACCTTTCTACTCATCATCATCAAGGAACGGGTAGGTCATTATTAGACCTGCCGTGGCCCTCCACGAAATTTTGCCATGTTAATCTATCCTGGGCCATCCTATACAACTCAATTATTGATTTACCACCACCTAAGTCAATAATATTGTCACTATTGCGTGTTTTAGGCCGACCTCTTCCACGGTTACCAAACACAGACCCTAACAGGAGGTCTCTATCAATACGGTCATGTCTGCATATAAGACTGAAAAAGGTCAGTTTTCTTTTATTAGTCATCGTTAAGAGGCGAGTTTTAGATTTTATTTTGTTGTTAATCCATGCATTTGTTTTTCGCTCTGTCCAACTTATTCTCAACAATCTACAGAAAAACCATCGTTCAAAAGCCTCAATCCTTTTCGAATTGCTCTTTTTAATTACCCAGCACTCGGACCCATACATAACAATGGAAAAGATAAGGGAGGATAACAACCTCTTTTTAGTATTTAAAGATATATCACTGTCTTTCCAGATGTTTGTTAAAGAGATCATTGCGCTTTTGGCTATGCTGATTTGTCTTCGTATTTCTCCTGAATCACAATAGGAGTTTGTTATCATGGCACCAAGATATATGAATTCGTCAACGTTTTCAATATTTTCTCCGTTGACTTTTATGTGTGTAATCGGTTCTGGTACATTATCTTTCTTAATTTTCATGACTTTGTTTTACTTGCATTTAGACATAACCCACCGGCTTCACTTGCAGCCTTTACTCTATCGACAAGGTCCTGCAGCTCATGCATACTGCCGGCAAAAAGCAGTGTCATCTGCATACCTTACATTTTTTATTTCTTTACCGTTAACTTTAATACTACTGTTAGTATTTTGTAAGGCTGTCCTCATCACCATTTCAGAATATATATTGAATGAATGTGGTGCCTCGCTCCTTGCTCGATTTTGAACCAGTCAGTTAAACCATGGGATGTGCTAACAGTTGCTTTTTGGTCACTATAGAGTTTACCTATTAGTTCGACAATATGTGGGTGAAAACCCATGTCGTACATGTATTTCCAGAGAGTGTTATGATCTGCTGTCTCGAAGTTTTTTTTGTAGTCTATGAAACACAGAAAAATATCAATATTACGTTCCCTGTTTTTCTCAATCACCATTTTAAGATTTAATATTTGATTCCTAGTACTTCTTCCTGGGCGAAAGCCGCATTAAACTTTATTAATTTTCTGATGTAAACGATTTTTCATTCTCTTGGCATTAATATTTAGCAGAATTTTACTTGAGTGGCTTATTAAAGAAATGGTTCTGTTATTGGGGCATTGTTGTACATCGCCTTTTTTAGGAATTGGTAGAAAGACCGAGGATACTCAGCCTTCAGACCATGTTTTATTGTGCCATAAATTTAAACACAGCTTATGGAAAAAGCGAACAATAGCATCAACACCGTGCTTGAAAAACTCAGATGAGATATTGTCCAGATCCGGACTTTTGTTGCATTTAAGGTCTGAAATGGCTTGTTTTACTTCGGAGAGGAGTAGAGGAGGTTCTTTGTGAGAGAAATTATTTCGTGGAACCGTGTGATCACTAATGTTTGCATTTTTCTGATACAAAGCACTGCAATACTCTTTCCAGCGGGTTTTACATCAACCGCTTCAGACAGAATATGACCATCATCTGATTTTATTGTGTCAATGCTTGGACGAAATTTATTTGAAAGTCTTTTGATACCTTGGTAAAGGTCTTTTGTGGAGTTTTTAATCAATTTTTCTTCGATTGTCTTACACACATCATTTATTTTAATGATTTTGTCGCACCTCACCAACCCTTGAACTAGGCGGCTTTGAGCACGGTATAAGTGACTATCAACAGCACTGTCGTTTCGAGAGGACTTCCACTTTCTGCGGTGTTTAATTGCCTTGAGCTTCTCTCTGGAGATTCAGGGTAACTGTCTGTTTATTTTCTTAGGGAAGTGTTTTTTAGCAGTAGTGCAGAATACACCTTCTCCCTGTTCCCAAAGTTCATTGGGTGTAATTTTATTTTCTAGTTCAAGTAAGGGCTAAAACCTGTTTGCAAGCTCTAGCGTGTAATTATGGTTTGGTTCAGAGCAGTCTACGCGTATTGGAACATTAGCGCATTAGAACGTTCTAATGCGCTTGGATCTTAACTTGAGGTCTGTAGTTAATAGATGACGGTCGCTATTATAGTCAGCGCCAGGTCTTGTTTTACAGTTTTTGATGGAATTTCTCCACCTCTGTGAGATCAACATATAGTAGATCTGATTTCGTGTGTTGTGGTCTGAAGAAGTCCAAGTGTATAAGTACCTGGGATGATGCATAAACAGTGTGTTGGCAATAGAAAAGTTGTTGGATATACATAAACTTACAAGATCGTCTCCACTATTTCGGTCGCCTAGTCCGAACAAACCATTTGGGGCGTTTTATCGCAGACTTACCTACTTTTGTATTGAAATCTCCCATCACCAAAGTAATGTCTCTATTTGGGATTTCATCAATAGTTTCTTGCATTTTGTTGTAAAATTGCTCAATTTCGTCATCACTAGCTCCAATGGATGGTGCATAATACTGCACTATAGACAGGTTGTATGGCTTTGAATGGAGTCTAAATTTGATTATTCTGTCCGAAATTGGTTTGTATCCTGGCAGTGACTGTGATGCTGCCTTGGACATAATCACGGCCATACCATGGCTATATTCCCCTTCGTCGTTGAAGAATATGATTGTCATACTATTATCGTTTGATCGAAAGCTGCCATTGCCGTTCCAATTTGTTTCATTGACAACAAATATATCAATGTGGTTTCTTGGCATTTTATTATATATTTTTTCAAGCTTTCATAGGGCTTTTAATTTTCGAATATTCCTTGCACCGAAACGCATCACCGACCTGAGATTAAGTTTATTAAGTTTGTTTCCAGTAACCAACTTTTCGTTGCCATCCTGGTCACTCACTGGACAACGCGTTCCTTGGTGATCCACGCGACGGACGATGTGGCAAAGGTTATTAGCATGTAACATAATACGTGGGAGGGTGTTCAGGAAGAAAGTTCTAGTCAAAGTAAGGCTTCCTAGGACCTTTCTTCGACCGCAGTCTCCAGCTAACTTGGAGGTGTGACCTCTGCCATTTACACAAGTGTATTGAGCTTCTGCCAGACGTCGTGTAGCTTGTGCCATAAATCTCAGATCTGAGAATTGTCACAAGGCTATACGTCAGCCTGCTGCCACTAAAGTAGAAAGAAAAAATTCCTAGAACTACTTTGACTTACGCCCTATTCAGCAGGATACGCTGAAGAAAAAGGTTCTGCGTAACTCTAGGAGGGGTGGCTGAATGGGTACTACACACGGCGATCTTTAACTAATAGGCCTGACAGACATGCGCCTGGAGGGATAAGCTGAAGGTGGGAAATTTGCTCAATTAGTTACGACGTTTTGGTAGAAAATGGCGGTCGTGCTCACGTGCATGTTGTGAGAATTTGATATTTGGTTGTGGTTCTGACTAGAAACTGAAATAAAAGTATTTATTGAAATCTTGGATAAATACTTGTTTTCTTTATCTTTTGTTTGCGATGCCATATAAATGCTGTGTCACTTATTGCAATGGTAATTATGATAAAGAAAACAAAGTCAAAGTTTATCGTTTATCTAGAGAGAAGGATGATCGTGAAAGATGGATATTCCCCTATCAAATCTACCAGATAATCCTCACACACTTGTCTGTGAGAGACATTTTCCTAAGAACTTTCCCAGTATAACAGTTTTTGGGGAAAAAAGGCCTCGTGATCCTCCTTCTGTGTTTACATGTGTAAAGCCTTCATTGATTCCTACACCTGTTCCTTCAAAAAAAATGTTCTTCTTCGTTCTCAAGCAAAGTATGTTCAAAGGTACGTAATCAAAAGCCTGACCAAATTGATTCGTTTCTCTGTTGTGATGTAATCTCCTCATTCGAAGAATTATGCTCCAAGGCTCAGATAGGGAGGAATATTTTAGTGACTATATTTCGTTTACTAGTAAAGATTCGGACTACTTGATTATTCAATCAAAGGACTTTCAAGAAAAGACTGGAGTTCCATATTTTTTATTAAAAATAATGAAGGGTTTTTCTTTTCATGCATTTCATGCTTGTGTAAAATGTACTGTATCATCCCTTTCAACAAAGCGTATCATTAAAATGACAAGATATTCACAAATTCAAGAAGCACTACGGTATCTTCAATGTTTAATTCTAAGCCATAAACAAGAAATAATACTGGACCAGATGGACTGTATGGCTTCTCGCACCTTTGTCACTGAGACGAAATACAAACCAGAAACTATCGTGCATTCGAAAATTTTAGTATATCTAGGTTTTTTTATAGACGAGTTCGTCAAGATTATGAATTACAGAGCTTAACTATTTTATCTCAAATCACAACAAAAATTAGTAATTCGTACTCAGATAGTGATTACATTAAAAAGATATTTTCTAGCATGAAAGATGAATGGCATAAAAATTATATTAAATCATATTAATTGATAAAGTATATGTAAAGCCCTCGATAACTTATCATGCTGGCTCCATATTTGACAGATCTGTAAATGATCCAGATAGACTTGCTACTACTATACTTTCATTCATGATTGTCTCTCTAATTGGTGGGCCAAAGTTTTTATGCAAGATGCTTCCAGTTAGCAATTTAGATACTGATTTTTTTATTCGAACAAACAAAAACATTATTAGAGATTATTCAGAGTTCTTCTGGAATTGTACATGCAATTATTTGTGACAATAGTTGGGTTAGTCAATCGTTTTTCCAAAAGTTTTCTTGTGTTAAACCATGGCTTACAGTTGATCATATCTACCTGCTTTTCAACTTTGTTCATTTTATGAAATCAATTAGAAATTACTGGTTGACTGAAAAAACACAAGAGTTGTATTTTACAAATGATGATAATGTTCAATATGTTACAAAATGGAGTGATTTAAAAAAAACTTCATTCGGTAGAAAAAGATCACATAGTAAAGATGTCGCAACTAACAGAAGTTGCTGTGTATCCTAAGCCAGTAGAACGACAGAAAGTCAGTACTTGTTTAAAGGTATTTTGTGATGAAACTGTTCATGCACAGAAACATTATTCTGATATTTGTAAAGCTGATGGTACCATAAAATTTATCAGGAAATTTGTTAAGTTGTGGAAAATTTTAAACGTTAGAGGTTTACTTGCAGATGTTCGGTCTAGAGATGATGATCGGGCTGTCATAGAATCTGATAATGATGAAAAATTAAATTACTTGCTGAACATAGCTGACTTGGCTGAGTCTATGAAGAAAACAACTGGTAGTAAAAGAATGAAATCTTTAACTATAGACACTTCAAAAGCAATTTCCCACACATGTCGAGGTTTAGTTGACATGACAAACTATCTTCTTTCAACGATTCATTCTTTCGTAATGCTTGGGATTTATACGAATGATCCCATTGAAAAAATTTTGATGAAAGATTAGGATTTAAACCTTTTTTTCCCTCAAAATCCGTTAATATCCATTTTAAGTTACCCGCCTCCAGCTCACGGCTTCAGTCGCATGTCTGTTAAGCCTGTTAGTTAGAGATCGCCATGGCACTACACCTTGCCAAAGGATGACCCATAGACTATGCAGGGCAGGGTCGTCAAGATCCTGAAGCTCTAATCGAGCTCGCATACCCAAACCTCGATACTGGTATATATAATTATATATTAATATATAATTATGTAATTGTAACTGTAATTGTAATTGTAATTGTAACTGCATGGACCGCCAAAAGTGGCGGAGACAGTGTCGAGCGGCCGACCCGTCCTTGTGATGGAACAAGACCGCAAGGAAAAGAAGAAGAAGAAGAATATAATTATGTAATTATATAGTTATTTAATTATATGTATATATATATATATATTCCTAACAAAAGACAAAGCAAAAATAGTAATAAACTCGAAAAATAACTGCAATTCTTGTCCAACTAAAAAGTTTTATCCATTTAATGATTATCAGGGTTATACTAGACATTTACGAAAAAATAAATTTTATGCTACTCAAATCGAACGTTCCATAATTCTAATCTTTGCTGATGTAATTCATTGAGTTTGTACTGGTTCTCTTGGCAGCATTTAGAAATAATTCATTTTGTTAATTAATGGATTTTGGTTTGGATGAGTAATGGTTTCTAGTTTTTCATGCAAACATAACAGAGATTGTTTTGAATATATGTATAGGCTTGTACAGATTTCATGATCAACCAATCAAGCTTCGGATTATTGCATTCACTATCAATTTTTTACCACACATCGAGTATTTTTTCTGATTAAATGACTTGACTTGGTTCGTAATATTTCTTTGCCGGTATTTTACAAATACAATTTCTATAATTCATATATATATATCTAAATATATATATATATATATATATATATATATATATACGCAATCTGCAGACAGTACCATTTCGCCCTTTTTGGGGTCATCAGTGCAGCACAGAGCTTCTGAGACATAACTCTCTGGCCATGTTGCCGGAGAAAACACAGCCTAAAGAGTTACTGTGGGATCCTGTCAGAGTGCTCAAACTACGCAAGCGCAGTGAGCTCCGCATTATATGTCTTATATGTCTTTTCACCCTAAGAAAGACTTGAAGCCACTTTATTGCACAGCGTCACTGTTCTTTTGAGGGGCTTTTTTGTATTTTTAATAATTTTAATTAATTGGTTTTCCCTCTGCCAATTTTATCTCCGAAAACATGTAAAAACGTAGTAGTATCCTACTTATAACGGAGAATCAAATTTGGCTGAGCAGGGACCTTGCCGGCGTTTGAACAAAGTCCCTCTTGGATGATAATTGGTTGGTTTAACCATTTGGGCACTGCTGTACTACTAAGGCAAGTCCTAGGCTGCGCACTGTGTAACTAGTGCTTTTTGCTTTTCCAACCGGGAAATGTTATGGAGATTCTTGATTAAAGATTACAAAGCCATAGGGAGTAACAGTAGATAAAGCGAGATGAAAATCGCGGTCGAAAAGTGAGGTAAACAAATTGACTCTGAAACTCTTCATTTCGAAAATGAGAAAATAGGTAGAGTCAATAAAAAGCATTATTGGTATGAAATGCTGGACGAGATATAATTTGAGTATTAAAGGTAAAACTCCACTTGGCCAATTTGGTTTGAAAGTTTGAGAGTTTATGACCAGTTTTGAAGTTATCAATCCTTTATAGTATTGTTGAAAGCACTAGATCGCAAGAGATACAAATTTTGAATTATTTACTGATACAGGTACATAGATCAAATTGTTCCACGTGGGTTTTATCTAAAAGACGAATAATGGATCCATCTAACAGCCATTTCAAATATATAACCCAACTTTTTTAATAATAAAGATTATTAATAATTAATATAAAATCCTCTACATATTACAAGATCAAGGATTTTTTACCCACTCTTCAGTCAACATCAAACGTGAATCAATTTATGGAGCTAAATTATTTATATGTTTCGACTGTCAGTAGGGAGGATTTGGAAAGGTGTACTAAAGTATTGATCTTATCAGCCAAAAGGGCCTGTTTTTCACAAAACGTAAAGAGAAAATGACCTAGACGTGTATCTTTAAAAGAATAATTACTGTTAAGTCAGTCCATTGATTTTCACTGTTTTCAAAATAAGTGATTGTATCTTTCCTTTCGAAATTTTGCTTGCCTTTTGAAATTTTGCTTGGCTTTCCAAAAGTTGTTTGAATCATTTTATTTACGTTTTTAAATATGATTCATTATTTAGGTTACCAAAACTGTAGTAAACTACATATACACGGTTTCCCTCAAGTTCTAGAAAGAAACGTCTACATTCTTGTTGTTATTAGTGCACACATTTCAGTTACACAAAGCAAGTGAGTTATTTGCTTGAAGCTTATTCCGGGAGTACAGTTCTGTTTTCATAAATAGACTTATCCTTCTGTAAGAAACTTTTCTGATATTTTCTTTCATGGCCTTGTGTTGGGTCCCTTTCCCTTCGTTGACTTCCAGGTATTTGTATATTCTTTCTTGATCAATCGTTGATATTAATGTTATTTAATGCAATGGGTGTCAATTAAGTTTTCATCGCTTTAAAGTGGCTTTAGCGGACTTTTCAGGCGCCAATTCTACATTGATATCACCAAGTTGACATCATCAATGAACCTTTTCACAGTGGCTAGTACCCACTCCAGATCACCATCGCTCTTTGTATAAAGTTTAAGATCGTCCATGTAGAAGAGATGTGAGATGGTTTTATCAAAAATTTTATAACCACATCTTGTGTTGTTTAATTCATTAGACAACGGTACAAAAGCTAAGCAGAAAAATAGTGGGGTAAAAAGTTCCCTTAAAATATACCATTGTGAAACTTGATATAATCGGATGTTGCAGTGCCGTTGCTATGGTTAAGAGTGAGTTTTGCTCTCGATATATTCATACATTGGTGAAGGAAACCTTCTATAATTGATGAAATTTTGTACATATCTGAAACCTTTTCTATCCATAGTTTGTTTTAATGGTAAGGTGTTATTGTCATCGAGTAAACGGTAAATTCGTTCTGTCAAGATTGATGTCAATTCTGGTGTACTTTTCGATTTTCTCATCATGTCACAAATGGACTCAGATAGTTGCCAGTGTGTTGATGTTAGGGAATTCAGCCAGAAATTTGGTAACTTGTCCTGCCTTGGTGATTTCCACTTGTAAGCTTTACTTAAGGCCTGGTTTAGTAGGCCCCCCAGATGCGAACTCAAGAGAGTGAGAGTGGATGTCTTTTATACTGATGGGTTAAATAACTTAGCCTTGTTGCTTCTAATGTTTTATTTATACAACACCGTAAAAGCTAAAATATAAACAAAAGGCTAAGTTAAACATATACTCTATGCTATGTTAAAAACAATACACTGTACGATTTCACGACATTACATAAAGTTACAAGAATTAGTAGAACTTGGCGTCTTTTTAACATACGTACATGTAAATTATAATAAGCACATAAAGGCAGTCAATAATACAAACTCAAAGCATAATATGTGGACAACAAAATTGATATTTATCCATTACAAAGTTAGTATGCGCCACAATGTCATATCAAGTGAACTATGATTGCCTACACTAAATCAATAGAAAATATAGACAGTAATTAAATTTATATATACCTCATGCTCTCTACTGGCAGGTCCTGTACTTTGAGTTCTCTCTGTACAATCTTAACTTTATTTTGTACAGTAGCTAGATAAACTATATTGATGGACACAGCAGCTCCTCTGGTCCATCCGACGCTATCTTAATAACTGAGTTTGGAACGGAATCAACAGGTAGACAGACAACAGCATTTCGTAAGACACGAATCACTTGACTATTTTACAGAAAACAATAGAACCCTAGTACAAAACACAACTGTGAAAAAGGATCTAAAGTCCAATATTGTGTCATCAATAGGCTAGTCTGTTCCAAGAAGAAACCAATCCGCAGCCAGCTGCCAAAACAACAGCAACACAATGACTCACAGAGACCGGCCGACCGCCCACAGCAAGCAGCGACCGATCCCCCACTGCTCTTGTGACGCAAATACCACATAGTAATACAGCTACATTCCCCACCTTAATCTGACGCAGGATTGGCGGCAGATTAACTACAGAGCTGTATGTAATATTATAAAGTATAGTATCTATTATAACAGCACTAATTCTCTGAACCATTTGCTCTAATAATGACAACTACTTTGTGAATTGGCCTTTCTAAGTATGTTGCCGGTTGTGTTCTTGCACCCTTTCTGTTCAGAGTTGCATCACTTACAAGCAATTTGACTTTACGCACCAAATTGTCTTTACTTTGCTTTGCATCTACAACTTTGGCCAATTTCCACTGTCCCCTAGGTATATCATCATCTTTGATAACTACTATGTCGCCATTGCAAACATTTGTTTGTTTTTGCTGCCACTTTTGGCGTATCTGGAGGTTTTGTAGATAGTCGTTCCTCCAACGTTTCCAAAAAACATTGGCAAGTCCTTGAACTTGTCGCCATCTTTTGCGAGAATAGATTTCGTCTTCTTCAAATTGACCAGGGGGAGGTAAAACTACTTTTGACTTCATCGTCAACAGATGATTTGGTGTCAGGGCTTGTGTGCTTGTATCGTTATCATTGGCTGTAGTCAATGGGCGGCTATTAACTATAGCCATTACTTCATAGAGGAAGGTGCGCAGGGTAGATGTCTCAATTCGTGTGCTGTGCTGAGCGAGCATACTGTTAAGAATACTCCTAACAGTGCGGATTTGACGCTCCCAAACTCCGCCCATATGGCTAGCCGCTGGTACATTTGTAACGAAGTCGCAGTGTTCCTGTTCCATGTAGTTGCTGAGTTTCTGCTTGTTCTCTTGGAGTGCTTTCATTAACTCATTCTGGGCACCAACAAAGTTTGTCCCACGGTCCGATCTTAGTTGCCTTATTGGGCCTCTGATGGCAATGAAACACCGCATTGCATTGATGAATGCATCTGTGGTCATATCATCAAGGAGTTCGAGGTGTATGGCTCTTGATGACATACATGTGAAGATAAGTCCATACCTTTTGACTTCCTTCCTTGCCTGCTTAACCATAAATGGCCCAAAACAGTCGCAGCCACAATAGGTAAATGGTGGGGCTGCTGTTACTCGTTCTTCTGGTAAATCAGCCATTAATTGTACTTCAGGCCGATATCTCTGTCTTCGGCATAGAACACAGGAATGGATATAAGAAGCAACGGCAGAGGTTCCTCCCACTATCCAGTAACCAGCTGCACGTATTTCTCCCAAGGTTATGCCACGTCCTTGGTGACACACCTTCTGGTGATAGTGTGCTATCACTAGACTTGTTATATGGGACTTCTTTGGAAGCACAACAGGGTACTTCTCTTCATAGCGTAGATCACTCGCCTTGCTTAGACGGCCACCGACACGTAGAATCCCATCCTTGTCAATAAAAGGATTCAGTCGATAGAGAGGACTAGCTTTCTTTATAGTACTCTTTGCTGTATCCTCAAGCTCATTGTGGAAACTGCTGCACTGGACCCATTTTATGATGGTTGACTCAGCATGTTGAAGATTAGCAATGGTTCGCTCAGGTGCTTTGCTCAACGTCTTGTACTTGGCTACTCTTTGCAATGTGCAAATTGCACGGACTGCACTTGTCCAACTTGAAAACTTGGAGAGACGATTCGCTAGTGACTTTTCAGATCCTGGTACCTTGTTCATCATACCCAAGGTGGTTTTGCAAGTGACCTTCACTTCTGGGTCACCAGTGAGAAGATCGAATTCTTTGTTGGTGCCGAGGCTAATTTCCTTTTCCCAGAGAACCTGAGGTCCATCGAACCAGCGTGACTTTTCTAGTTCAGAAACAGTGGCACCTCTGGATGCAATATCGGCTGGATTGCTGCTTGTATCAATATAGCGCCACTGATCAGTGTTGCTACAGTCCTTGATTTGTTGCACTCGGTTGGCAACAAAAACGTGGAATCTTCTGGCTTCATTTGAAATGTAGCCAAGAACTACCTTTGAATCGGTCCAAAAGAAATGTCTGATGCCATCCCAATTCATTTCCTCGTCTAGCAGCCTACTCATCTTGACTGACAGGACTGCTGCTTGGAGCTCAGCTCTTGGTATTGTGATAGCCTTCAATGGCGCAACTCGCGACTTAGCAATTAGTAGAGCACAATGAACACGACCTTCATTATTGACCATACGTAGGTAGGAGCATTCTCCGTATCCATATGTGCTTGCGTCACAGAAGTTATGTACTTCTCGTACTACTACTGCTCCAAAGTCGGCTGGTGTCAGACATCGTCTTATTTTCAGTTCGGCCAAGGAGAGCACATTTTGTCTCCACAGATCCCATTGTCCATAAAGCTCTTCAGATAGAGGATCATCCCATTGAGCTCCATCTTTGCACATCTGTTGGAGGATTCGTTTTCCAACAAGGATAAATGGTGCCAGAAAACCTAATGGATCAAATACAGACGCTATTGTTGATAATATACTTCTTCGAGTTGGTGGCTGGTCACGCATGACAATTCTAAATTGGAACATATCAGCTTCTACACACCATTCAACACCAAGCGCACGCTCGATAGGTAGAGTGCCTCCTTGCAGATCAAGGTCTTTGACAGCTTCCGCTCTTTCAGAACTTGGAATCATTGCCATTACAGATCTGTCATTACACATAAACTTGTGGAGTCGTAAATTACCTCTTCCACATATCTCGATGGCACCCTTTATCAGATCAATGGCCTCAGAGGCAGTCTCCACACTAGTAAGGCCATCGTCCACATAGAAGTCGTTCTGTATGAAGTCTGCAGCTTGCATGCTAGCAGGATTCTCTGGGTCACATTGCTGAGAAGCTATAGTTCTTAGCCCGTAAGTTGCGCAACCTGGCGAGGAAGTAGCACCGAACAGATGTACTGCCATGCGATATTCAACCACACGGTCCATTTTGTCATCGGCAAACCACAGAAACCGAATGTAGTTCCTATCTTCGGAGTTCACCCGAAACTGATGAAACATCCTCTGAATATCGCAAATAATCGCCACTTGGTTTTTCCTGAACCTTAGGAGGACCCCGATGAGTTTGTTCAATAGGTCAGGTCCTTGTAGGAGATGACCATTCAGACAATGATCCTGGAATCAGACACTGCAGTCGAATACAACACGAACCTTGCCCGGTTTCTTTGGATGATACACCCCAAAGTGAGGGATGTACCATAATTCTTTACTGTGCTCTGATGGTTTACAGATTTCTGCATCCTTATGTTTTAGCATGTCGTCTATAAAGGCTTTGTAGTCTGCATAGTATTGAGGATCATTCTTGAATTTCCTTTTCAAAAGTGCAAGTCTTCTTTCTGCCACAACACGGTTGTTGGGCATCTTTGGTCTCGTCTTGAAGGGAAGCGGCATACTGTAGTGACCGGCTTTATCTTGTTTGATTGTTGAGGACAGGATATCCATGAACCTTACATCATCCTGTGACATCTTGAGCTCTTTGTCCTTTTTACTTTTTCTCTTGCCATCAACTCAGCGTCCTAAATAAAATATTTTTCGTTACTCCAGATGTTTTCCAAAAAATGTTTCTACTTCCTGCATTTCAGTTGGGTCTTTAATGTCTATAGCTTCTTTTCCCATTTGTCCGTAAAACTTTTTCGCATCTGTACTAAAGATCTTTTTCTGTCTATAGAAATAATTCATTTTTTTCACACCGTTAGATATGCCGAGCCTTAACTTGTAGTTTTTACTTCACTGGCACTTGTGATTTTAGTATTTCATTCGTATCGGACAATTTTTATTTCCGCTTCACTTTTCTAGTTTTCCTGGTTTTTATAACATTCTCTTTAGATAATTCATCTATAATTGACAATTCTTCCTTAAGCATTTCGATTTCTTTGATTGTGCGTTCCTTCCATTTTGCTTGCTTTTGAATATTCTTTTCAGAAGAAATTTTCTTCAGTTTAATTCCCATCTTTTTGGCAGCTGCCAATGATGGTGTATGAAGTGAGTTAGCGATGTTTGATCGTTATCGGTTTCTTGTAGGAGTTGTTTCAGAGCAAAATCATATATACATATGGTAAGTAGTCTAGATCTTTTGCTCTGAAATTTTAGCAGTTGCTCTCTGTCATACATCTTTATGCTGCAAAACGCTGTATTCTCGAAGCATTACATTTCTTGCTTCACGTATTTTCTCTTCATTATCGGCAGCAATTGAATCATTCAACGTTATGCAAGTTTCCATCTCAGTTAATTTCATATTTTGGTCTATTAAATCCCCGCCTTGAGAGTCCTTGACTGTGTGGCTGTCCCTGTGGGCTGTGATGATAATTGGTTCAGTGTTTTCTTCATTTGAACTACACAAGTTACTATTAGCAACAGTTTTTAATGCTTATATTTCTGCAGGAGTAAGTATATTTGCGGAGGATTTCTCTGCGTAACTTGGCTAATTTCCATGGGTCTATACATTGAAGGAAATTTCCACCAAGAGTTTCTCTCCATATGATTTAACATTGGTCAGTGATGGCTTCCGGACTATTCGATGACGTATAAAATACTGTTATGATTTGTTTTTACTCATTCCGGGTTCACTTATTTATACTTCTGTTGATGATATTATTTGATGTTTGACTTAAGGTGTCAGGGTTGATTTCTCAGTTCTGATTTCCCTCAAATCGTTCTTCAGGTTTGCATTTTGTGAAAATTGCATACGAACAAGCACTTTTAATCCCTTCCCTTTCCCACTTCCCTTTCACTCGCAAACGTAGGGTTTTTCTTTGGCTTCATTCCCCAACTGAATTTGTAAGTACAGGGATTGTACTATCTTTTTCTATTCAAAATTTTTGTGTGTGTGTATGTCCTTTTTCAAGTCTTTGCTAGTTATAAGACTTTAAAATGTTCTCTGGGTATGAATGAAATCAAATGTTTAACTGCTCGAATAAATTCAGTTAACAAATTTAATGAGTTTGTATCAAACCCAGAGATCAGAAAAGCAACAAGTATGTAATTACTTTTTGCCCCAGATGAAATAAAAACTTTGTCTTGCAATCGGTCTTATTTTCTAAAGATGCTGTAGAGGACACTAGTACATCAAAGAGACTCAGTAGCCAAGATGTGCAGTGTGAAAAAACAATATTTTCACACAACTCACGAATAGTCTTCAAGCACCCATATATCGGTATTCCCAGGAATATCACTGTTTGGATAAGGAAACATTCACGTGCTGGGCTCGGTAGGTCCTCTGCCCTCAGTTGATCAAGTTTCAGCTGCCCATTGGTTCGCCTTCTGTTTTCACGGCAAACCTGTTTTAAGACAGAGTCAGGTTTTTTAAGTCAGTCGGTTCAAGTATCACCTGATTAAGTGTACATAGAAAAAGTCGACATGAGTTAACAGTTTTGTATATGAGTTGTCAATAATAAATAAACGAGATTTCTCTTGTCTATGACTTGACCTGTAATAAACACAACAATCACAACCATCCTCTTGGAACTTCATGGTCATTTCTGTTTAACCATTTTCTGCGCAAATATCATCACAAAATTGGAAGTCAAAGACTATTTATAGGGAAATGCTAAAACTTTGATAGTCATTTAGTAAACAGTCTGAAACTGGGGTGCCAGCCTTTTTAATCTTCTATTAATGTGGGATTTTTAAATGTCCCAAGTAGCCTACGAAGCACCTAGAAAAACCTTTTAAGTAATAATAATACCTATTTATCATTACCATCATTATTGAGTGGTGAAGGAATATGAGTTCACGGGAGACTCAGGGGTAGAAACCCCAGCAAACACAACTGGCTCCAAGACCGACAATGGTACGCTGGGTGCATGCATCACACCTAAGTGTGTGTCTGATAAATGGATGGTAAAAAAAATTCAACACATGACCTCGCAGGTGAGATCTGGTTAGGTTTCCCAGTTTAGGTGATCCATTCTGCTTAAAACGGTCTCCGCAGCGAGGCTTCACCCAAGACCTCAGGACTAAGTAACAAAGTCGTACTCAGCCCTTCAGAACAACAGATCCACGCTCACGACACCTGGATAGGATGCTCCCCCACTACTCCCGCCCATTAAACAGAAATGTTTAATGTGTCAGCTCTTTCGGGACATGCACAACTGGTTAAGGTCAGGCAACTGACTGGCAAGTCTGCGGTTTGAGCGGGAACGTTTGATCTAGCCCATTCTTAATTACCATGCAAAAGTAGTTCGTGTACCCTACCAATCAATTAAGATCACAGGTCATATGTCTTACCACGCTACGCCACGTGCTGACAATAATAGTCAGTGCCTGGTGTAATTATCAGGGCAATTTGACTACACAGGGCAGGGAGGGCCACTATACCTTTCCAGCAGTACTAGGCAGTACTAAGTTAAGCCGGCCAATTAGGGAAGTTTAACTTTTCCCATTCTTCCCGCCAGGTTTACCCAGCTCGACTAGGGCAGGGGCGCTCTATTGCTAAGGGCGATCTATCTTATCTTACTCTTGTGGTTAAAGTACATATACCTCTACTTACTTTTTCTGACTTGTTGATGGGCGCTGAATGTCTTTTTTCTATCCATCACTAGATTGTGTGACATCACTAAATAATAACAATGATAATAATAATAATAGTGATAATGCTAAAAAAAAGGACAAAAATAAAAATAGTGAGAAAAATAATAATAATAATAATAATAATAATAATAATAATAATAATCGTCCTGGATATGATGTTAAAATGCCCCTTCCTCGCTGTTTTGTGGGGTAACCATCGATTGGGAAAGTAATGGAAAAGATACTGGGAGGCAAACTGATTAAAATCTTTTAAAATCGTCAACCCCTGGGAACGACAAACCTGACCTAGATATCCCAGCTGTAGCCGATTGCACTGAGACTATTGTTGATGAAAAATATTAACTCTATTATGAGCAAGTGATAACCGAGATGAAAGACAACATCTTGAGAAAGTGGGAAGTACAGTTTTGACGTAGCTTGAAATCATTATCATCATGTACCATGCAATCCTGCGTCAACGACCAGGATCCTCCACTCTACTCTCTCATGCATGGTCCTTATTGTCTCCGTGTTGCTCTCTTTTCCCAGCCACTTTGAAGTATTATCCATCATTTTCTGCCTTCGTCTTCCGCGAGCTCTTTTGCCTTCTATTTTTCTTGTTGTTGCCAAGTTCCCCAGGCCATTTCTTTTCATTACATGTCCCATAAATTCTGCCTGACGTCTCCTTATCTTTTTTACCAATGAGCGTGTAGTCTTTGCCATTACTGGAACCTCCTCATTCGTCTTCCTTTTCGTCCATGGTATTTTCAGCATTCTCCGAAGGAACCAAATTTCGCGAAGCAAATTTCTGTTTCCTCAAGCTGCTTCTTCTTGTCATTGTTAACGTCCATGTCTCACATGTCTACAGTAATAGGGGTTCTATTTAATATTGTAATAGCCTCGCTTTTAGTGTCTGGGATACGTTCTTGTTGGAAAGCACGTGTTTCATCTTTTAAAAGGAAGTTTTTGCTTGGCCTATTCTGCATTTTATCTCCATTTCACACCGACCATATGATTTTACCCAGGTACCCAGATATTTAAACTTTTGCACCTGTTGAAGTCTTTTTCCATTTCCATTTATGTAGCTTGGTGCTTTTATTTTCTTTCTTTAGATCACCATTGTTTCAGTTTTCTTTTCTTTCAAACTTAGTCCCATTTTCTCACTTTCAACTACAATCTTGTCAATTTGATCTTGAAGATCTTTTTCACATTCAGCTATGAGAGTGGTATCGTTAGCGTATCGTATGTTGTTTAGAACTTCTCCACTTACTTTCATTCTAGCCATGTTTTGTATAGTTCTCATTATTTTCTCATTATAGATAGAGAAAAGGTCAGGTTATAGTACACATCCTTGCCACACACTTCTTTTTATATGCTGATATTCTCCTATATCTCGCCCGATCCTTACTGCTGCTGTTTGTTGCTAGTACATGTTCTTGATTATTCTTTGGACTTTGCTGTCTAAATTTATTTCTTGTAGTATGTCTATGACACCTTCATGTTTAACGCTATAGAAGACTTTGGTGTAATCAATAAAGCATTCACACAGGTCTTTGTTGACTTCTAAAGATCTCTCTATTAAATTCCTTAGAATGTAAATGGCGTTAAATGTTCCCTTTCCTTCTACCAATCCACACTGTTCCTGGCTCTCGATTCCTGGCTCTCTTCATTATTATACGTAGCAGAATTTTAGTTATATGGCTCATTAGACTAATGGTGAATGTAATTCGCATCCTGTTGCCCCAGGTTTCGGGGGGAGTGCAACAAATATTGACCTGAATAGGTCAGTTGGAATGTGCCCAGTATTGTACATGTCATTTAATAGTTTGGTCAAAACTGAAATTTCCAATTCTTCCAGTGGTTCCAGCATTTCAATTGCAATTTCATCTGGGCCAGCTGCTTTCCCATTCATCATTTTTCTCATGGCAAATTGTACTTCTTCTTCCAATATGGAAGGGCCCTCAAAATTGGCGTGAATTTCTTTGCCTTCTGGTCTTGTGTTGTCATCTAATTTTTTTATATATTCTGACCATCTGTTCAAGATTTTGTCTTTTTCTATTATGTTTTGTTCATCTTTTGATTTTATGCATCCACTTGCTGAGCATGATTTCTCTTTGTTGCTAATTTCATCGTTTCTTTCGTACATTACTTGTGGATTCAATACATGAGCCCCTTCTATGTCATTACACTTTTTCTCCAGCCATGCATTTTTGGATTCTTGCACTTTATTTTAATCTCTTTGTTTAGGTCTTCATATCTTTCTTTATTGTTCTTATTTGCTCTTCGTTTGTCCATCATTTCCAAAATGTCATCAATCCTCCATTTTTGTTTAGCATTTCTTTTCTTAACTGGTACATTTTCTTTAGCTTATTCTATTATGGCTTCTTAGAATTTTTCCCATTTTTCATCAATGTCTTGAATGATGTCTAGTATCTTGAATTTATTTCTGACTGCCTTCTGATATTGTTCCCTGACCTCTTTATTGTATTTTAATATTTCAATATGCAGTTTTATATTTGTGATGGTTTTCTTTTTTCTTCTTAGTTTGAGTGCTACTTTTGCAATCAAGGGATTGTGATCTGACTTGCAATCCACACCTGGGTATGTCTTTGCTCCCTTCACAGCGTTCCTACATCTTTGGGTGATCATTATGAAGTCAATTTGATTTTTTGTGTTTCCATCTGGACTTACCCACTTCCACTTCCTTGGATGTTGTTTGAACCATGTATTTGTTATGATCATATTGTTTCTGCTGGCCCATTCTGCAAGTCGTCTACCTCTCTCGTTTATATTGCCCAAGCCATGTGGCCCCACCACATTTTCACATCTTTCACTTCCCACCTTTGAGTTGAAATCACCTTGAATGATTATCATATCTTGAGATTTACAGTATTTCACTGCTTGATCAAGCTGATCATAAAAAGTTCGTTCTTCTTCTGTGCTTTCAGATGTTCGTGCGTAGATATGAATAAGACTTACATCGAATGGCTTTCCGCTCAATTTTATTGACAGCACACGATCTGACAGTGCCGAATATCCGAGTCCAATTTTATACCAACTCCGTTCGAGTGTGTTTCTCCAGCCGAGTATATCATTTGATAGTCACCAGTTTTCATGTTACCTACTCCGTTCCATCTTATTTTACACAATCCCATTATGTTCACCTTTAGCCTGTACATTTCTCTTTGGACGTTTTCTAACTTCCCTGCTTAATATAGCGATTTTACATTCCATGTACTAATTCGTCTTTGCGCAGTCGTTTGATGAGGATCGGGTGCCACCTGGCGCACATGGCGGTCCCTACCAGACAAAGCTACTCCATTATTGACGTAGTCTCCATTGACATCGTTATCTGAAATTGTAAAGTGAATTTCCATGATTGTACAAGGGATGATGCAACAGTGGTTTCCCGTTGCCTTCTGCCGGGTTTTGGAATAAGAATTATCCTCCTGAACAGGTTGCTTTCCCAAGCTTGACGAGCCCCATCTGTCTGCACTATTTGAACCAATAGTAGGTGGTTTTGAGATTAGAGGTTTCCTTCTCCTAGATGGACTGGTAACGAAGGCTACAGAGCCCCATCTGTCCCTCCAGCTTAGTCCGGCCAGAACTCGGTCTCCCCCATAGCAGATTCGGTGAAAACAGGGTGTACCACGGGAAGGTACTGCTATGGACACATTAATGTGTGAGAGGCAATGTACACTCTCTGTAACAGCAACCCAGAGCTAGCACTGTAACAGGAACCTAGTGCCGCGGCATCAACATGCCTGGTAGTGAGAGGCTATGTATTACGTTTAGAACCAACCTTACATGAGCTAGACGTCTTGCCCAGACCACAAACACCCCCCAAAAGCTTGAAAACAGAGGCAAAATCATAGCTGATTAGGAATCTGGAGGAGTTATATGTATAATGAAAATGAAAATCTTGACCTAAAACGTTTTATAGAAAGAACTACGTGGACGACTTAGTTATGTTATCAGATACTATTAATGATGGAAATAAAGTGCTCTCACTTGTAATTAATGCAATAAATATAGGATGGAGCATTAATGAATCCAAAACTGAATGCATTTCATGTAATGAACAGCAAGAGCTACAATTCTTAGCAATGACGAGTTTGAAATGTGCAGATAAGCTCCTAGATAAGCAACTCTACAAAAGATATTCAAATAAGAAAAGCAAAAGCTTGGATTCGAATTCAGAAATTAGAAAGAATCTGAAAGTCCAGGGTGAAGGGACCACTAACAGTTCAAGTTGTCAAAGCCGCAGGTGACAGCATTCTCGTTTTTGGTTCGGAGACGTGGACGATGGCAAAATTCCTAAAGACAAGTATAGATATTTCTTTTTGAAACCAGCTACGACACGCCGACTGATGATGCTGATGATAGGGATGAAATATATATCTTCTTTATCTTTCGGCTGTTCCATTTAGGGGTCGCCACAGCGGATCAGTTTCTTCCATTTTTCACGGCTCGTCGCATCTTTTCTCCGCACTCCAGCTGCTCTCATGTCCTCTGTCAACACATCCATATATCTTCTTTTTGGTCTCCCTCGCTTTCTTCTCCCAGGCACTTCCATTTCCAAAACTCTCCTTCCAATGTAATCTTTTTCCCTCCTATTAACATGTCCGAACCATCTGACTCTTGCTTCTCTTTGCTTGTCGCTCAGTCTTCTCACATGGGTTGTACCTCTTATGTGCTCGTTCCGGATTCTGTCCAACCGGGTGACGCCAAGTGACCACCGTAACATACGTAGCTCTGCGACTTCTAGCTCGGCTTCCTGTTTTTTGGATGTTGCCACTGTCTCTAGCCCAAAGAGTAATGCTGGTCTTACAACTGTCTTGTAAACTTTCCCCTTTACTTCCGGTGAAATCTTTCTGTCACACAATACTCCTGTGACCTTCCTCCATCCGTTCCATCCTGCTTGTACACGCTTTTTCACCTCCCTGTTGCAGTCTCCATCGCTCTGTACAGTGGACCCCAAGTACTTAAAGTCATCCACCTTCTTTACTTCTGCTCCTTGCATCCTTATTTCATCCTGATCTCTTCCGTTTAAGACCAAATACTCTGTTTTCGCTCTGCTTATTTTCATCCCTCTTTTCTCCAAGGCGTCTCGCCACTCTTCTAGTTGTTCCTCTACCTCGTCTCTGGTCTCACTGCACAGCACAATGTCGTCTGCAAATAACATGCTCCAGGGCTCCTCTTTCCTTACTTCTTCTGTCAACCTATCCATGACTATGGCAAATAAGAAAGGACTTAGGGCTGATCCCTGGTGTAGTCCAACTTTAACCTCGAACCAGTCAGTCAATCCGGTTGCACTTCGCACGGCTGTCATGCTATCTTTATACATGTCTTGCACTAACTTAACATACTTTTCTGTTACTCCCGACGTCCTCATGCAATACCATAGTTCTTCTCTTGGTACCCTATCATAAGCCTTCTCCAGGTCGACAAACACACAATGTATCTCCCTTTGTCCTTCCCTATACTTCTCCATGAGCATGCGCAGAGCAAATAGTGCATCTGTCGTGCTTTTCCCTGGCATGAAGCCGTACTGTTGTGCACAGATTCTGACCTCTTGTCGCAGCCTTGCATCCAGTAATCTCTCCCACAACTTGATTGCATGACACATCAGCTTGATGCCTCTGTAATTTCCACACTCTTGTGCGTCGCCCTTGTTCTTGTACACCGGAATCAGCACACTTCTTCTCCATTCATCTGGCATTTTCTCGCATACAAGGATTTGGTTAAAAAGCTTCGTAAGTACTTCTAGACCCTGTCGACCTAGGCACTTCCAGGCTTCAATGGGGATATTGTCAGGGCCTACTGCTTTTCCATTTTTCATTCTTTTCAATGCCTTTTTGACTTCACTTATTTCTATCTGCTCGAACTCACGATCCATCCTCTCTGCTGCCTCACCCCTTGGCTCTCTGGGATTTTCCGTGTTCATGAGACTTTCAAAATAGCTTTTCCACCTTTGTAGTACTTCCGCTTCCCTTGTAAGTAGCCTTCCATCTTCATCTTTGATAACCCTAACATGCTGAATGTCTTTTGATGCTTTGTCTTTTTGCTTCGCTATCCTGTACAAATCCTTCTCACCTTCCTTTGAGTTTAGCTTGTGGTAAAGATCACTGTATGCTTCTTCCTTTGCCTTAGCAACTTCTCGTTTGGCATCCTTTCGCTTATCAATGTACTCCCTTTTATCGTTCTCATTGTTTGAATGATCGTACCTTTTCTTTGCTTCTTTCTTTCTTTTGATGCTTTCCTGCACTGCGTCGTTCCACCACCATGTTTCTTTATCCTTCTTCTGGCCCCCTTTTGTCACTCCTAAGACTCTCCTAGAGGTTATTCGTATTTTCTCCGTAATGTGTGACCAGTTTTCAAGCACATCTGTTTCTGTGCTGAGCACCTCTAGTATCTCGTCACTGAAGATTCTCCTGCACTCTGGATCGTTGAGCCTCCACCATTTCACCCTTGGCTCTGCTGCCCTTCTGGGCCTCTTTTTGATTGTAATACTTTGCTTGCATACTACTACCTTGTGCTGTGTGGCCACACACTCTCCCCCAGGACGTAGCAATCACTCAGTTCCTTCAGATGTCTTCTTCTGCAAACCAAGTAATCAAGTTGCGTGCTCCTCCCTCCACTTTTATAAGTCACCCTCTGCTCTTCTCTTTTCTTGAAATAAGTGTTTAACACTGCCATCTCCGCTCTCTTTGCAAAATCAACAATCTCCTGTCCTTCCTCATTTCTCCTGCATGCCCAAACCGTCCCATCACATCTTCATCACCCCTGTTCCTTTCTCCAACATGTCCATTTAGATCTCCTCTGATGACACTTCTCTCTCCTCTAGGAATTCTCATGATGGTGGCATCCATGTCCCTCCAAAACTTTTCTTTATCTTCCTGTGGACACCCAGCTTGTGGTCCATATACATTAACAACATTTACCATTTGGCCTTCTACTTCCAGTTTCATGCTTATCAGCCTGTCAGAAACTCTTTCTACCTGCAACACACTTTCTACATAGGTGTCTTTTACAGCTATGCCCAAACCGTTCTTTCTGCTGTCTTCTCCATGATAGAACAGTTTGTACCCATCACCAAGGTGTCTTTCTTTGCTTCCTTTCCATTTAGTTTACTGGATGCACATGATGTCGATACTCCTTCTTTCCGTCAAATCTGCGATCTCCCTTCCTTTTCCCGTCATTGTCCCAACATTCAAGCTGCCAATTCTCAATGATCTCTGCTTTGCTTTCTTTTTCTTCCGCTTTTCTCTTCTTTTCCTGCCTCCTCTTCTCCTTCTTTGTCGTTCAGCAGTAGCATAGTTTCCAACACCACTCTGCCGGTTAGTGGTGTTGGAGGTCGTTGTTAACCCGGGCCCCGACCGATCCGGTATGGATTGAATATTTTTGATTCGCATGGTTTTAGTTTGGCAAGGTTTTTGTGGCCGGATGCCCTTCCTGACGCCAACCACAGTTATGGGCAGTGGGGCCAGCCTTAACCTAAAAAGGTGTTGAATCTGCAAGGCAGCAGATTGATTTTCTGTTGGGGCTTTCACCCTTAGCCTTGACTTCTCACAAGAAGCTAATCCACAAGGCAGTGGAGGACCGGCTGTAACACAAGACTCTAAGGAAAAAGTGCTCTGACAAGAAAGACAGGAGTGCCTGTTCATCAGCAGTTTAAGGATCAAGTGATCCCGCTGACACATGACTCACAAGCACTCTAGGCATCCCGTCAGAAACCCTACTTAGATTTAGCTACAGCCGGGGCAATGGTATGGCGCCGTTTGCCAAGCGGTATTCATGAACATAGTGTTCACGCCATTCGCCCTAGGGATGAAATATATATATAATAAGTAAAAAAAATAAAAAGACTACAATTTTCATCTCTACAAGCTTGTTACGTCATATTAATCACTTTTCAAGAAATGTACAATTAAAGTTAATATAGATTATATATATATATATAGTACATTCGATTCGGTTAACCGTATTAGAGTGCTCGATACATAAATTCAGAGCGTAATAAAAGAGATATAATAAGTTGGAAAGAATAAAAAAACTACACTATCCATTTCGACAAGCCTGTTTCGTGATTTTACTCACTCGTCAGGAAATGTATCATATATATATATGTGTCATATATATATATTATATATATAATCTATATGATCGAAAGTGCGCCACGTTACTGACAGATTATATGATAACTCCTACGTTTTAATGTGGTAGAGCACTGTTGCTGATGACATTTCATATTCATTTGTTTATATATAAATATATATATATATATGCATCACCTTGGAGCAGGGTATGTTTACTAATTGGCAAACGTAGCCTTCCACACTTCAGTGTTAGAACTTGTTTACCGTATGGTGAACACAAAGCTCTACACTTTACTCAGACTCGCAAACTAAACAACCAGCTTTTTGGCATTTTCCCCTGTCCTTAGCTAATTCTTTCAGATGATATGAGTTCTCATATATCATTAGCTCAGTATTACGTTTACTAGCAAATTCAGTCATTTTTTAAAACAGTAACCAGGGTAGTTTTTTGCCTGCCTTTAAACCTCTTCTTTTACTCCCCATTCTCAATATGGTATCGCATACTTTTCTGACCTGGATATCATAGGGACCGACCATGTGGGGGCTTAGAGCTTGACCTGGGGGTTTAGCCCCCTGAAAAAATTCCAGTCAAACTGTAAAAGGCATCTTGGAGGGCATTTTGATCAATTTTTGAGTAACAGGAAAACAGGATCCACATGACCATAATTTTACAACTCTGACAGTTACGGAAATCGAAAACTTTGTTCACAGAAGAACATCTGTAAATTGCCTCAATCAAGAAAGTGCACCTCGTTACTGACAGAAAATAATGTTTGAAACAAAACATTCAAAAACAAAGCTTTCAAATAAAATATAAATGAAATTGTTACGAGATTTGACTGAGCATCAAATCGAGCCTCTGTTAGTATAACATTGTTAAGTAATGTTGATTGAATGTTATGTAATTGTCTTCGTTAATCCTGTTGATAATTGCCATGATTTTCACATTCCATGTCATTACATCACTGTTGTCACAAGCTCAGTAATTTTTTTTCGACAGTCAAGAACCACAAAAGGCACACTGCCACCAGGTGGATGAAGGAATTGTGAAGATATGACAGGGGAAAAAAAATAACAAAAGAAACAAACAAACAAAAAAAAAAGAACAGAGCTTGAGACCTTGAAACACCAGGTTGGCGTCTGGGCCTTGTCTGTATCATGGGCAGACGGGTAATTTTTTTTTGTTCTAACAGAGTGTGTTTCACGTGATTTCCTTCATGTTTTCTTTCATGTTTCCTTGCAAGGTAATTCAGTCGTGTTAAAGTAGCCGCGAAGTCAAGATTGTCGAAAAAGGAGAATTTAGAAAGAGAAGATTTAAAGACAGCTTTCTATTTAAAAAACGTACTTTTTTCACGATGGTTAAGTTTCTAGTCCTTGCGCTGGGACTGCACGGTAAAGGAGCGCAGTCCTCGGCTTAGGGATAAAGGATTGCACACGTGGACCAACGCAGTCAAAGGGAAAGAAGACCCCGACGGTCGACAACCTACTCCCATAAAAGAGAGCAAGTTGCAGAAATTACGGGTATCAGAATACAACCAGAAAACTTGGGTAGAGCAGGGATCGCCGACATCGGCATCATGACCATGATGGGTCAAGGACTACGGGAAGCTCAGCGTCCGACAACATCTCTTGCAAGCAACATTCACCACTGGACATTGGAATGCCAGAACTATGTATAGAGGAGGAGCTACAGCACAGATAGCGAGAAAGATGGAGAGATACCACCTTGAGGTTCTTGGGATCAGTGAACGTAGATGAACAGAAGCAGGAATAACGACGCTGGCGACAGGACAGACACTGATTTACAGAGGAGATGAGAAACTGTACGAGGGTGGAGTTACCATCATGACTAGCCAACGAACAGAAAATCGCTCATGCAACGGACACCAATCAACAAGAGGATCATAGTAGCCAAATTATACTCGAGGTATAGAAGAATAACCATCATATAAATCTATGTTCCTCACAGAGACTTACGTTGAGAAGGAGCAGTTCTGTCAAGAGCTCCAGGAATCAGTGGATGGATGTAACAAGAACGACATCATAGGAGACCGTAATGCCAAGGTTGAAGGTAATAACATGCGTTATGAAAGAACAATGCGTATGCATGGGCTTGCAACGAAGAATGACGACGGAGAAAGGCTGTGTGAGTTCTGTCAACTAAATGGGCTTGTGATAAGTGCAAGTGAAGACAATAGGAGATGGATTATAGAAAAAGCACAGAGAGCACAGACAGTGGCAGAGAATCGTCAGCAGAAAAAACTCCACAGCATAATGAAACAGCTGACAAGGCACAACACAAGGCAAGCAGGTGCGGTAAAAGCAAGGGTGGAGAGCTACTGAAGAACAAAAGATCCCGAAAAGAATGATGGAATAAGGATTTTCAGGAACTGCTCAATAGAGACGCACCAAAAGAACAGCACAAAAAAAATTTCAACTAAAGCATCAACTTTGTAAGAGATAAGAACTGCATTGAAATCCCTCAACAATGGGAAGGCCCCTGAAGCAAATAAAATTATTGCAGAGATGCTCAAAGCAGATCTAGAGTTGAGCATTTAACTAAAAATGAGTTCTAAGCTCATTTGGGAAAAAGAAGCAGCTCCTGCACAATGGACAAAAGGAAATATATGCAAAATCCCAAATAAAGGCAACCTACAGGAATATAGAAATTGGAGAGGAGTTAGATTGCTCCCCCTGGCGAGCAAAACGCTCAGAAGGATCCTGATAAACAGGATATTGTCAGGAGTGATTTCATTACTCAGAAAAGAACAAGCTAGCTATCTCACAGGCAAAGGAGCAACATTTGGTGAGAGAGCTGGAATCAGATGGAACGTTACAACAATGTTGGAAGGCCTTGATTTTCCCAATGATCTTGCTTTTCTTATATTTTCCATGAACCATAGCAGACGACATCAAGGGTTGAAGAAAATGCTTCTTAAGTTGGCTGAAACTGAATGATTAAGCAGTGGAAAGTGATGAAAGCTAATAACAGCAATGAGCAGAACTTAAAGGTGCAAGGGAACGAAATGGAGGAGGAAGAGGACTTCACATGTCTAGGAGTCAATGTGACGAAGGACGCCGGAGGAACAACTGATGTTAGAAGGAAAATAGCCTTAGCCAGGGATCAGTTCAAGCGGCTATTAAACATCTGACAAGCCGGCGACAAAAGTAGAAAAACTAAAGTTTCCCTTTTCAAGAGCCTTGTAATGTCACTATTGCTCTATTGATGCGAGATGCGATACTGACAAAGGGAGAGGAGAAAAAAACTAGACATTTTTCAAAACAGGTGTCTTCGAATAATCTTCAAGATGCGATATCAGCAGCACGTTTCAAACCAGGCAGTTCTAGAGATGACAGGGACAGTGAAGATTATTGAGGAGGTGAGAAAAAGAAGATGGGACTGGATTGGGCATGTACTGAGAAAGAATCAGCAGGATGACTGTGCTGTGGCCCTCAAGGAACGTCTGAGGGAAGGAGGAAAAGATGCCACCTAAAACCAAAGCGGCAAAGAATAGTGAAAGTGGAGCGGAACGGTGCTGGCTGAAGGACCTGGAACTTTGCAAGCCGGGAAGCTTTAGATCGACAACAGTGGAGGAAAGACTTTCAAGCCATGTGTGCCTCCTGACACAGAGAGATACAAAGTTAAGATTAAGGTTAAGTTGAGTTTCTAATACGAAGAGATAATACAAAGGAAGAAACTCTTATAACGCAAAACAACACTTCAGACCACCAACAAGAGCAAGTATCAAGAATTAAAGTAGGTTTCGGAACCATAGCACAAGATAAAGGTCCTTCATGTTTAAAAATTAGCTCTCGAAGAACGAAACAAAACAGTGATAAGAAAGGCACAAGAAAGTTATGTTCAAAAGAGAACTGGAAAGAAACTTCAATCTTCATGGCTTATAAAGTATACATGGCCCTTTTTCGATAATGACAATGATAAAGTATTTTGTAACTCACGCACAAAGAGAATAAATCAACCAATGTCGATTTGAACGTCGTGAAGGCAAATTGATTAGTTTTGTTGAGAATGGGTTTTGAACAGGAAAGAAAGCATTGGAAACACTCAAGCGGTATGAAAAGTCTGAAAACTTTCACAGAGCCTTAATGATAGCAGTTCACAACAAGGATACCAATGTTTTAGCTCTAGCAAAGATGGCAACTGAAAAGAAGCGCATATGATAAGAAATAAAACCTTATTGTACAAAGTATTTGCAAGTCTGCAGTATCTTGATTGTCAGGTGTTAGCTAAGAGGGGTAAATCTGACGAAGTTTGGAATTTGATAGCCCTGCTACAAAAGAAAAAGAATGACGTCCCTGAATTTGATGCTTTGCTTAGCAGGGACGTAAAATATAAATGGTTCTCTCAAGATTTATTGAATGAAATTCTGCAAAAGTTTAGTAACGCTGTACAACGAGAAATGGCGAGATAAGTGAATGAAGCAGATTGCATTGGCCTCATTATTGGTGGAATGTCGGGTTTTTCCGGTGAGAAACAGCTAAGTTTTTGTATTCGTATAGTCAGTCAAGAAATTTTGATATTAACAGGTGTTTCTTGGATTTAACGCTGTTAAAATTACTTCAAGTGAAAGTATTTTGTAGATTGGGAACTAGGAATCATAATTGTTACAAAACTTAAGAATAGTCAAGATTCAGTGACTACCTAACCGTTAAAACCTACTTAAATCCAATTATCGTTGCATTTGTTTTGTAGACAGTCAATTTTTTGAGGGTGATTTGTAACAGTTTCCTATTCAAATACCAAAGAAGACTTCCAAAGTAGTAGCTGACCATAAAGGTGTGAACTTATCTAACCTGGAAAGAAATTTGGCCCCTCTTCAAGTTTTAAAGCCAGAAAAAAACTATTTTGGTTATAGCGGTTTGAAAAGGTAAGCCTTTTCAATTCTATTTCTTTTCACCACGTCAGTGATGATTGGTTTGATCATTGCCATAAAGGAATCTACGGTCATGGCACGTGTCAATGCTCTAAACAACTATACTACGTTTGGCTATACTTGTATTACGGGTCCCAGTTTGGGTCCCAGCTCGCGATGCTGTTTTTTGGCTTTGGCATGGTCATTTACATCATTTTTTACCCTTCTTTACTTCTTCAAAATACACCCATAATCCCAGTCAGAAGCCGTCTTATACCGACGTTTTTGGTTACGGCTTCATACCACCTTGCCCAGTTCCCAATACAGCCACAATCCCAGTAGAATTGATACCTAAATTACGGGCCATTGCGCAATCTGACACAGAAAAAAAAGACATACTGTTATTCGTTGCTAGGATACAGGCACCTAAATCAATATCGCGTAATTGCACTCAACAAGTCAACATTGATCCGTATAACGGAATCTACCGCTTGGAAATTTCCCGATTCAAGATGTCGGGGAATTTACCGATTCATTGATTACATTAATGTTATTATTATTCCAAAGTGACTGTGAAGTACTAATTACTCCTGATCAAGCACTTTACCCCTTATGTACCAACGTTATCACAGCAACGCAATCACTTATTGTATGATAATTTATAGAAATGAATGTGTAATTATTTCATGCATTCATACTAATGCGCAGGCATTCATACTTATGCACACCCGACGATGCAGTAGCTGATGAAGTCGATGCAAAGCCGGTCCCGAAGACCGATGCAAAGCCGGCTACCGCCGACATCAAAGCTTATTTGAGCATTTGGTCGACGGATCACATACCATTCTCGTGAAACTTAAATTATGAACAGGTATAATATTGATCGGACAGACTCAGAGGCAGACTCAGAGACAGACTCAGAGCCAGCCCCGATCACAGCCCCGATCACAGCCCCCTTAGCTACGCTGCATAGCAACGCAATGGAATGTAATCTATGATGAATTCATAAGGAAGTCAATCGCCAGTTGATTTTGGATAGCATGCATTTCGCAGAATACAGGCACCTATATCAAAGACTTTATTTTGTTAATATCATTACGCAATTGCTCTAATTGGCATATGTATACATCTAATTTCGATATGTCGTCATGAATGGGTCCGTCCACACAAGTACTGTATAGCATTCGACTTTTCAAAGTCATGACGTCAAATAATGCTTCCTTCAGTAACTTTTCGAGCAGGTCTAACATATATACATAGGCATATTTTATTTTTCCCTAATTAACTTTTTTCTCATAGTCTCTTGACCTTCAATAAACGCCTTTTTAACCTTTTCTTTGTTTGTCTTCTCTCTGAGTTCCTTCTTCCCATGATAGTAATTTTTCTCCAGTTCCATGACAGCGTCGAATTCTTCCTGACTTACTTTTCCATCCGTAATCAGCTTTTCTGTCATTCTTTTCAAGTTTAGTAAGGTGTTCTTGGCAATTTCCATAGTTCCCATGTGTTTTACTTGTTTCATGTACATTTTGTTAGATACAAAAGTGAATCCTGTACTGAGTAATGTAGATATTCCTTCGATCGCGGCTAAAGGAATAGATGCTAGTACTGTTACACCCCCGGCAAATGTACTGACAGCTGCGGAACCTGTTGCAAAAGCAACTCCTCCTGATGCATAATTTAACGAGGTAAATACTTTGCGACATTTGCTGTACTTTCGAGACAGGCGCTTATATTTCAACATCTCTCCTTTAACTTCTTTTTCAAGAAGAATAATTTTAGAATTTCTATATACATTAGGGTCTTCAGGCACCTCAGGATAAATGTTTGGTGCGCTAGGTTGTATCTCCATATATAAGGTACCATATATTTATTTAATGACTGCAAAGTATGCGCACATTGTAGTCAGTAGATGTAGCTGCATAACCCTCAAGGTTTCCATTGACTCTCAGTGTGATAGTATTATTCACCCAAGTCAGAATAAGGCTTTCGCCTTGAGTCCCGGGAACTGATGTAATTGCATTGCATACACGAGGCGCACCAACTCTCTTTGCGCAGATAAAGCAGGCAGCAGCGTCTGAACCCCCTTCTGTTTCGCCTGAGATATGTACAGTCATTGACCCTGCGGTCGGCGTAATAACTGTCATATCTTTCTGACCTTGATCATGGGCCACTGTTACAACTTCTTTTTTCACGCCATATACATGCAAATCTAGGCCGGATATGTTTACTTTACCTGATCCAGTTGCCACTAAATTTATATTTTGATTTTCGCGTGCGTTTAGGGTGACTGCACCGGTATCTGAGACAGAGACCCGCGGTTCAGAACCTTGGGACAGCGTAGTGGCTTTATTGGTTCCAGTGTCAACACGAATAGATCCATTTTGGAATGCAAAACCTTCAATGTCATTTGACAGAATCTTAAAATCTTGGTGAAATACTGTGCTAGTCGTCATCTCTCCTATATATAGGATATAATAAAAAAAAATTAAAATTATTTAACATCTATGAGCAATGTCTTAAAATGCAAGGAGGGTCACCGGCTTTTTTGTTAATTGTTTGGTATGATCTATTATAAAACGTTACATGCAATCCGACCTTTTCACTGTCACTTAAGAACACTTGGGACACTGGTACCAATCTCTTGTCCATAGTATCTAATACTACAGCCCCTGACCTGATTTCAAATCTTATCGGTAATTGTAATGATATGTCTTTATTTACGACAAGGGATATGTCGTGTTGCAAGTATACATACATAGTCCTCCCCTTTCTTTCACATTCATATGTTGCTGGTAGAAACTCCCAATATATTTGCATGTCTATATACACATAAATATTTTTAATGAGCTAATCTGACTTGTTAAGGTTAGGGTTAAAATAGTAGGTCACCAAGCAGTGGAATGTCACTTAAGATGGGAATCTTCTTACCCGTAATGGATCTTAAAAGGCCGTTTCCCTCCGTCGTGTCCGATAAGTCATAAATCTTTCCCCCATGTTGCATGTAGAGACCGCTACCCTTTCGCCCAGAAATTTTCTTAATGATCTGACTAGCACCTTCACTTGCCGCACCGGTAAGTCCCCCAATACCCAGGGCAGGTAATACTTTCTTTGCAATCATAGGAAGCACTTTTAAGAGGCCAGAAAGAAAACCAGAACCTTCTTTTGTGTCAGTGATATCATACAATTTATTATTCATTTTTAGGTACAACTCGTCCCCTCTCCTCAATTTTAATCCGTCCCCTACTTTCTGGTAGAGGCCAGATCCTCCGACTAAAGACGAAACGAGGCCAACTGCTGCTGGAATTAGAAACTGTAGGAACCCCCCTTCCTTCATATCCTTCATATTATCGGGAGTAATTTTTATGTCACGTCCCGTACCCCCTGTTCTAATAAGGTCAATTTTATTCATCATTGGGTTACTGATAATGAGAGTGTCTGGACCGTCCAGTTGATTTTTTTGAATACGTATGGAAACGTTATTTCCATCTTTATATGCCTTAGCAATCTTCTTCTTTTGAAAGTCTGTTAGTGTTACCTGTACTTTGCTCATATCTATATATATCTAGATTTATAATAAATAAATAAATAAATAATTATAGTTCTTGGATACGTAGCCGTATAGTGACTAATTCCCTTCGTAAATCAAGTAATTTTCCCGAATCGTCCGTGAGCCATACTTTAATAGTATTTAATTGGTCTACAACAATCCTGTGATATTGTAAATTGCTAGGGTGGCTTGTCATTCTAAACCCCGGAGACACATTGATTGGGAACGAATAAATATTGTTCCCCTTCACTCCGTTTATGTACGAACTTTGTACGATGTCACAATTTACTATGACACTATTTACATTGACAATGTTAACTGGATATGGGCTTTCATGATAACCTGCTGGTAGTATCGTTTTAGTGTTGAATCACAGGAGAGGTCCTAATGTATTATTTCCGCCTATCTCTACTTGATAAGGTGCTGTAATTTCAATGTTCGCAGTTAACCGACTGTTATTTGAGGTCACCTTTATATATGATACGTCATTTACTGTGTCATAGTCTCTATTTGCTTTCATTAGACTAATTATTTCTGAGTTAATTTCGTCAATTTCATACGATCCTTTTCCTAGTTTGATGGAAATCCAGCCGGTACCGTTATGATAGTCAAATTGATTGTTGCTCGATGTCACATTCATTATGCTGTTATATGTACTGATGTGGTCTAAAGCAATAGCAAAATTGCCCTCAAATTCACTGGAGGGCTAAATGAATTGTAAAGCGTCGTGTCTTTTTCACGTGTTGCCATCTTTCTATATAGGTCATTATTTAAAAAAAATAAATAAATAAATGATACGTAGCTTTTTAATATATTGTTTTTATTCCTGAGCCGGATTTTAATGAATCAAGAAGAAGTCTGGTCCTTGCATCGGCGGTAGCCGGCTTTGCATCGTAGGGCTTCGTAGCTGTAGCGGTAGGGGTAGCAGGTTTCGTCAATTTGTCTACTGCTTTTTTTGTCAACTCCCGTGTACCATATTCAGCTCCCTGCTGGATGCCTTTAGTAATCCCTTCCAGTGTCTTCTCGGCTACTTTTTTAGCCGCAGCGCTCGATGCAGCCTTTGTAATGGCACCTGTTATGTCACTGAATAGGCCATTGCCGTTTATATTTCCATTGCGTAGTCTAGCGTTCATGAAATGCTTTCTCTGTTTAGTCAACATATTTAAGTGCTTCTATATATGTACTCTTTTTTATTTTTTTATTTTTTAAGACGTTATCTGCAATGGCAATGACCTTGTTCTTTAGCAAAGTACTGGAATTTCCTGCCTGTATACTCGCAAGAGCTAATTGCAGTTGATCTAACAGTTCATCAGTATTCCCAACTATGACATCAATTGCCTTTCCATTACGTTTTTGTTTTATTCCTGACCCTCTCTTTTCAATTTTGGCGGGATAGTTGTCTACATATGGTTGTACAATGTTTCTATACTTTTCTCCTCTCCAACCTTGTCTTGTACCGTCCCTTTTATGAAGGAGACCGGCATTAAATAACATGTCAACATACTGTTCTTGCTCATTGTCAGTATAATTCTCGTCATTTCCGTCCTTTGTGAGAAGTAGACGCAGAAGACCATCGGTAAGCGCATATGGATGATCTCCAGCATAAACGATTTCATTTTCTCGGTCTATTGTTACTTGTAAAGGGCCAAGTTTTAGGGAGCCATCGACTGCAACTCTCAATCCTTTGGCGTAATCCCGGGCTTTTGGATCTCTCTCGAATTCCCCTAGGATGCCTGCCAATACAGGATCAATGGTGGTGACCCTTTCTTCAGGTCTGTCTTCACTGTCTTCAATAGCTGGTACCTCCTCGAATAATGAAACTAAGGGGTTCGGTGCCTCTATTACTGCAGGGGGTCTGTCTTCAATAGCTTTAAGTCCTTTGAATATTTCGCGTTGACCTTGATTTACTGGCTCAGTTATAGGTTTCAAAAGCTTTTCTGAAATTTCTTGGAACCATTTCTCGTTCAAGATCCTCTCGGTATGTTCAGATTTGATGTCATTTTTAACTTTAATAAGCTCTCGAAGGATGTCTTCTTTGTTCTTTCCCGACACTCTAGCGTACATATATATGTAATTATAAAAATTATTTTATTAAATAATTAGTTTCTCTTATAACTATATAATTATAAGTATGATTTAGGTATATAAAACTTGTCAAAACAGATTCTGTATTTCCCTTCGGCTGCCGCACTGCTTTTGTCAACGACAAGAAACGAATGCTTCTTACTCCAGGCGCTCTTACATAGCTCCTCAAATTCCTTTTTATCCATATCGGAACCAGCCTCATCTCTAAAGAGGTGGTCCAGGCTTTTCTTATTTTGTTGAAATAGAATTAAAAAGTTACAGTTTTCTCTTATTGTTCTTCTAGGCACCTCATAGTAGCTCTGTGAAATAAAAATGATGTTTATATTCATAGGTCGACCCCTAGTGAAAAATTCCTCAGCCCTTTTCAATGCCGTCTTGTCAAGCATGAGGTCATCGAATAAAACTAAAGTTTCAGAATCTAAGTCTTTTATGTCTGGTAAATCAGATACATTGTCATAACCTTCTACATTAATGGGCTTTTTTTGGCAAGGCGTTTCTCTTCCCAGTTTATCAATAATGAATTCTATGTCGAGACCAGAGCCCTTTATATCTTCCTTCTGCTTAAAAATGTTAATAATCCAATCGAATGGCAAATGGGCCCTAAGGCCTTGTAACAGGACCTTGTACATTGGCTGAAATAGGCTCGGTGACACTATAATTAAACGCTTGAATGCAATCCATTTTTGTAAAATCATATTTAAGACCAACTGTGTCTTGCCAGAGCCGGAAGAGCCACATATGAGACAACGAATTTTTTTGGGAAATAGAGCATTGTGACCGGGTCCACCATCATTTTCATCCCATGATAAACAGCTTAATATTTCCGTAGACATTATATATAAGGCACTATATATAATGAATAATATTAAAAATGGACGAGCAATAGACATACATAAGGTAATAGGAAAGCTGCCCAGACCTGAAAAGGGATTTACGCTGCCAGGACATAAGTACACTGGACCATATAATCCATTAGACAAACAGCTCGACGAAAATGACAATCCTGTGCCTGGACAAGAACCTTACAACCAAGTTGACCGCATTTCATTATTTCATGACATTTGTTACAGAGATGCGGAGCGCGTAGCCAATGACACAAAGGAAGGCAAGAAAGACTGTGACAGAAAAATGTTGATCTCTTTGAGAGACCTTGTTCCAAAGAACATGAGGGAAAAATTCGATAAGGCATTTGTATCGGCAGTCATCGGAGCTAAACATAGACTTGGTTTGGGTCTACCAAAAAAAAAAAGGTTTGGGCAGATCAACTAGCCCATGAACTACACAAACCAGTGACTAGGAAGTTCAAACGACGTCGAGTCATTGTTCATGGCCTTGATGACATATGGGCGGCCGACCTTGTCGAAATGCAACCTTTTGCAAAGTACAATAAAGGATATAAATATATTTTAGCTGTCATAGATGTATTCAGCAAATACGGCTTCATGGTTCCCTTGAAAGACAAAAAAGGGTCTTCTGTCGCTAAAGCCTTTGAAGAAATATTTAGATCAAGCGGTCGCAAGCCTAATAAGATTTACAGTGATAAGGGGACTGAATTTTATAATCGACATGTTCTAGATCTTTTAAGAGGCTCTACCGAACTGTACAGTACTGAAAATGAGGAAAAGTCAAGTGTAGTAGAACGTTGGAACAGGACTATGAAGGAAAAAATGTTTAAGTATTTCAGTACGGAAAACACTAATGTTTACTTGGACGTTTTACAAGACTTAGTCTCTCAGTATAACAAGACGGTACACCGGGCCACTAAAATGACTCCAATAGAAGCAAGCAAAAAAAAGAATGAAAGTGAGGTATATGAAAACTTATACGGTACGGAAAAACCGTCTAATAAACGATACAAATTTCACCTAGGGGACTTTGTACGAATCCCTAAGAAGAAAGGCACCTTTGAGAAAGGATATCTACCGCGCTGGACAGAAGAAGTCTTTCAGGTTTCCAGCGTACTACATACGGTGCCTGTTACATACAAACTAATTGACCTCAATAACGAAGAAATCCAAGGAACTTTTTATGAACAGGAACTACAGAAAACGGCTCAGGACACGTATAGAATTGAGAAAGTCCTGAAGACCAGAGGAAATGAATTGTTTGTGAAATGGAAAGGTTACGGCCCGGAATTCAATAGCTGGATTGCTGCTGATTCTGCCATTAATCTCTAATAAATTGCACTACGTTATCAAAATAGTTAAAAGCGTCAACAATAGCCGACGAGCTATTGGCACCTTCTACATCCCTCTTAAATTTTACATAGTGCGCGTCAAGTGCGTTTATCGATCTGATGACAGTAGTAAATCGGTCGAGGATGTCGTTTATAGTTGTATCACCAACAATGATATTTTGATCTCTGAGTAGCGATGTTTCAAAGTCGTCGAGAACGTCTTTTTTGGAGATTTGCCTCATATACATGATAAATGAAAGAGGAATGGCTTCATTTACTTTTTTTACTTTTTTTGTTAATAAGGAGAGGCCCTTGGCCAAATATTCTGTTTTTGCTTCGTAGAGATCGAGGTATATCTTCGCTTCCTCTGATAAGATTTTTTGACCCGGAACGAAATTGTACATTTGATTCACCTCGTCGAAGTAACGTTCTATGGGTTCAGCAAAGAACACAGTGACAGTATACTTGTTATAGTAAACTATGTTATGTCCGTTATCGGCCACATTTTTAGGAAATTCTTGGTAGGTGGAGTAGGCTATCATTTCTCTAGTGTCTCTGTCAAAAGTAATATACATGGTCCTATATGGAGTCCTATATTTTAAATTTATTTATTAAATATGTGTTCATTTGGATTACTTCTGCAGATGTCAATGCTCGATTAAAAATTAGGAGTCCATAAAATTTCATTCTGGCAAAGTTCCTAGTATTATTACCATTTCCTATTGTAAACCTCCCAATGTCACTTGAAGTAAAGCTAGCTGTCAATCCTGTTGTCACATTTTCACTATTTCCGTTGAGCCATAGTTCAGCTTTGGAACCATCTCTTACGTAAGTCCACAGAACTGTTTTATTAAGAATGTCATCTAACCTTCCCGAAAAAGGGACCTGAAGTCGACCCCCAGCAACTCGGGTATGATCGACGTAGACATCCCCGTTACTCCACGGCGTGTGAACACCCAACCTGTAGTTTGTATCGTAAGAACCAGGGCTCAGTTCCTTCATCCAATTAAATTGACTTTGATTAGCAGCAACATATGTATAGCCTATGAAGAAAAAAGTGGTCGTATTTCCATTTTGACCACCAATGTCACCTACTGAAACATTCTCTTTAAGAAGTTGAGAATTGTTGAATTCCATATAATACAAGTCCGTAGTAGAATCGAACACTAATGTAGGCTTTTGACTTTGGGTAATGGAACTAAGCATGGTTCCAGTAAATGGGTCTGTGATTGAAGAAACTAAATTGTTGCCATCGAATTCTGTGGATTTAGGCGTTGGAACGAATGCCATGACAAGACCGTTCACGAAAGGAATTCCAAGAAGAGCTATTTCGACTTCGAGTTGGGCTCTGGTTAATAAATTAGTTATTAGACCGTCTGCGTATTGTTTGTTGACAGCATCATCTAAATTTGTTGGCCCATTCAGTCCAGTGACTGTATTAGAATTCATGTTTATATCTTTTCCAAAATGGACCTCGCTCCCAGAAGATGAAATGAAACCATTACCATCTAACTGTAAACTCGATGTGCTAGTTAATTTTAATATGCCGTTATCTATGTTGACATACGGTACCATGCCACTAGTCCAATCGGCTGGTGTTGTAACATGAACTAACCCTTGTCTACCTGAATCTATGGCGTCCTGGACATACGCTTCTGTGACGACGGTAGCTTCGTACATTTGAACTTCTGAGAGACCCATTGCACTTTTTCCATCCCCCTCAAATTTGAAGAACTTGTATGGCTTAGTGACAGCGACCGTAAAATTTCTGACTTGATCAATTTGTTTCGTAGATTCCCATATAGTATCATAAGTAACGTTATCATTAGACCCGGAGAACCAATAATGTGTAAATAGTTGTGTCGTCTGCTGGTGTCCATTTCGAGGGTGAAAAGAGACCTTCCAAATTTGAGTACTATTTGGCAATTCGACTTTGATCCACGACCTCTGTCCTCCTGTGCCAGTGACCCATTCTGTACTAGGGTCGTTATCAAAAGCATTTTTTGGATCTGAACGTGAGCCCCAGGAGTCATATTGTGATGATGCAGTAACAATTTGACCGGAGACCGGAAACATATTGGTTGTGCTCTTATTGAAAACTGGTTGTAAAGCGTCCCAATTGTCACGTACTGTTTTCACAGCTGCCAAGGCATTGTCACTTTCGGGAATTCTGGGGTTAAATATTTCACGCCCCAATAGGTCAATGTTGCCTCCCATTTCGGTATCTCTGTTTAATTTAAGGGTCATATTTGAGAAAGCGGTCAGGCCTTGAATGTTTTTTAAATTGTAATTCCTCATATCAAATGATCCGTCTACTTCAATATCCGAACCTATCGTAGGGGGGTTAAGTCGCGTTACATTATCTATTGCATTAGAATCAAGGTCTAGATTCGATTGCATTGGCATAGTTCCGTCTAAGCGTAAAAAGTGATTCGGGATGACTATTTGCCCATTGAAGTCGTTATTTCCAGTATAATCGGGTGGTCTTCCAAATTTGTCCATTGCATATGATATTAGGAATATTTTGTAAAAGTAAATATTTATATTAGCGAGAAAACTATCTCTTTGAAAGATAAGCCTTTAAGGACGTAGAGACACAAATGTCCACAAATAACTGAATTACGTTCTTGTATTTCATTCGTACTGTAATGCAAAGGTCGCCCTAAGTAGTCAAATAATTCGTTGGGAGGGTCTAGACCATAGGAGTCAAAGTAATTGGAGTATTCTGGTGTCACCCAATAACATACCCAGTGAGTTCCAGCTCCATCGGAGTGGTCTAAATTTACTATGGCACATTCTGTCTGATTTATTTGACGAGGTATCTCATTTTTCATATAGACACCACGGAAGGACCTAATATTCAATTGGTCTGCATATTCATCGAGGTCATGATTTGTCAGTGACTTGTTGGGGATTTGTAGTCCATAGACATTCATTCTATATTATACGAAATATATTATATGTAAAACGCGTTGTCACGCATTGTGGTATAGCCATGGGGTATATATTTAGTTGAATTCTATATAAATAATTAATTTAAGAAAATAAATTATACTATATATACAACAAAATGGTGACGAATGCCCAGAACAACTGCAAATTTATTATTACAAGAGGACAAACAAGAGTATGTAATAAAAAATGCATAAAAGAATACTGCCATAGTAGTATATATTTTAGCGGTTCTAGCGCACTTTTGCTATTTTAAAACATTGTTATTTACGAGACTTTGCCTATTCTAAAACATTGAAAAAAACGATACTTTTACGGTGTTTTTTATATGAATTTAGATTCCCACTGGGAAATTCCCCACCCAGGAAATTCCCCACAGCGGTTCTAGCGCATTTTTGCTGTTTTAAAACATTGAAAATATCGAGACTTTTTACTACCCTAAAAACCTCATATTTAGCGAGACTTTTAGGGGGTATGTGAAACCCTGTAAGAAAGAAAGGCTTTTCTTCTTCTTTTCTACGAAGTAAGGTCGAAGAAAGAAAGGCTTTTCTTCTTCTTTTCTACGAAGTAAGGTCGAAGAAAGAAAGTTACTTCGTAGAATGGAGAATAGTCGAAGAAAGAAAGGCATGGCGGCAAGCCAAAAAAAATTCCCGCCAATGTTATTTCTGCTTGGAACGGCTGATAATTACTTAGCGTTTCATCGGCTGATAATGACTCAGCATATTAGATCTCGTTTCATTGGTTCATTTACTTGTTCTAGAACTTGATCGAACCTGATATAAAAGCATTGCTTACGTTTCAACTTCCTTCCGCAGTGTCCGTTAATGATTGTTTGTCAAGGTTATCACTTGCTTCAATGGATGTCCCCATGTCGTGCTCGTCAGACAGTTCGTTTGAAGATAAAAGCTATCTCATTTCGTTTGAGAATTACGAGTTGTGTATATCACAACAACAAGCAGAAGCTTTAAATAATAAATTTAAATCTATTATTGAATCAATAACAATACCAGCTTTGGATAACCAGGATATTCTGGAAAAATTGAAGAAAATGAAGAATTTGCCAGCAAAAGCTTTAAAACTTCTGAAAGATCAACAGGTAGGATGTACTTTTATCAGCTAACAGCTTACATGCAACAATAACGACAGTACCTTCTTCGTAGAATACCGTATTCACTCTAATAGAAGCGTGGGGTAGTGCAACCATTTTGCGTATCGACGTATTTTTACGGTAGAGTCACGTCAGGCCTAACATGCTCTCAGGGGAGGGTCAATGCAAGGTTTTCATGCAATTTAATGCGTAAAAAACCTCCAAAATTCTTATGAAGTTGCGTCGGCAGGATTGTACGTTTTTCTATAATGAAATTTCGCATTGACGACCATCTTGAAAAATGCAGTTTCCCGGCTATTGCGCAATTGTGAAGAGGCGAAAGCTCCCTTTTAGAAGGTACTCCGCTGTAGAGAACATAAAAACACTGAATTTTGCGTACAACTACCAATCGGCCATTCAAGTTCATGGCTCACGATATCTTGTCTCATCGGTAATTACGAGAAGCACGTGGTTTTCGGAAACTTCGCAGTTTAAGATAGAAGAACTCAATTTATCTAGTATTTCATTCATGGAAATGAAAAACTAGGGAAAATTGGCAAGCAAGTACACATTGTTTTACTGTAAGTCTAGATCTAACGATTTGGCGCCATCTTGGAAAATGTGACACGAATGTTTTCGACCAATCAAAAAGCTGTAATGGAAAGACCAACAGACTATAGTAGATCTAAACATATTTACCGGGACTTGGAATAAGAAAGTTACGTGGATATGCATATTGTTGTTTTTTAAGATAAGTTTACAATAATTTTACTATTCTTCTAACGATTAAAGATTTTATGCGTCTGTAATATAACTGCACTGTACTAGAACTTTATAATAATACAACTATTACTCTAGTAATGACTTTCTAGCAGAATTTTTACCTGCTTTAAAAGCTTGATTAATCTTTCTTTTATTTGCGGTTTCGCGGATTTCTTGCTTTGAACTATGATAGCTATTTTCTAATTCATTTACCAAGAGAAATTCCTCTTGAGTTATTTTCCCATCTGTTAATAATTTTGACGTCAATACTTTTAAATTTTGCATTGTAAGCCTAGCTAATTCCGATGTACTACTATGCTTTTTTTGCTTTTTGTTCATTCGAACCGAACCGTATGTTAAAAAACTACCTACAAGTGCGTTTAAAACACTAATAGAAGCAACTGGCAGTGAAATTAAAATGCCAACCCCACTCGCAGCAGTTGCGATCGCTGTGCTGGTTGCGGCTACAGAGACGCCAGAAATACCATAATTAATTCCGTTGAGAGCTTGGACAGACTTTTTATATTTTTTTGCTAACGTTTCATACTTTAATACCTCAGACTTTAGTTCCCTTTCAAATGTTAAAATCTTACTATATCTATAATTATTTCTGTCTTCCGGTAAAGAAGGATAGATGTCCATAGGAGGAGCACTTTCCACATTCTGAGACTTTTCTCCATAGGTAGTAGATTCTTTTATAGACATATTTATATATACACTTAAACTAAATATTAAAATTAATAATTACAAATTACTTTAATAGAAAATTATATTTATTTTTTCTTCTTTTTGGCAGCAGGACTTTTCTTGGCTATTCTTCTGAAAGAAAGGGCACTGCTTGCAGGCTTCTTCTTAGGACACTTGCTCATAGGATTCTTCTTGGCAGCACTCTTAGTAGCACTGCTTGCAGGCTTCTTTTTAGTTTTTGCAGGGCTGGTATATTTTAAATATACATAACGGGTCTCCAGCTTTTAAATTTACAACTTGTGAGCTTAAATTTGCAAAGCGAACTTCCAACCCATTTTTATTTGTGTTTTTTAAATAAATTTGCTTTATAGGAATTAACCGGTCATCAAGGACGTCTAAAAATAATACGTCACCAGAGCTAAACTCAAAATAAACTGGCAACACTATATTTAACTGTTTTTCTACCACCAAAGAAATATCTTCCTGAGCATAGATATATAATGTCTGTCCCTTTCTATCACAAGGATATTTACAATCTAAGAGTTTTATATACATTATATTATATATATTATATTTTATAAAATTACTTTCTTCTCTTCTGCGAAGCTAGGTCTTCCAAAGAAGAAACTAGATAATACGATCAATGTAAACATTATGCTTTTTAAGAATCTCATTTAAAGTTTTTAAATCTATATTATGCTTCTTAAGAATTTGATCTATTGGCATATTACTTTTATAGTCATTAATAATATTCATCTCAGTAAAATATGTTGGATCTATATGCCACTTTTTGTGCATCATTTTTATACTATATAAAGAATAACTTTTAATTTTAATTAAAAAAGGGTTTAATTTTTGATTAAAAAAGGAGAGGCCCTAGTAATGGGATTTTACTTAAAATTGGTACCGGCTTCCCAATAATTGAAGAGAGAAGTCCAGACCCTTCTTTAGTATTAGATAAATCATATAGCTCATAAACTCCTTTACCATTTTTTCTTTGGAGAAAGAGACCGTCACCCTTCTTTTTAGCTATTTTCTTAACGATTTCAGACCCAGCTTGACTTGTTGCCCCTAAAGCTAACCCCCCAAGTAAGTTAGGAAGGATTTTCTTACCTACATTTAGTATTGTAGGTAGAAATTTTGCAAAGAGTGAAGCAATTCCTTGTCCTTGTTTTGTATCGGTTAGGTCATAGAGGTTTGAACCATGTTTTAGGTACAAGCCAGATCCAGTGCGAAGTCTTAACCCATTTCCACACGTAAAATATTTAGTACATTTTTTATTTCGTGACCCTAATCCACTTCCAAGTAGTCCGGCTGCTAAACCAGCGATAGCGGGTATGATGAACGGCAAAATTCCTCCTTCTTTCATGTCTTTAATTTCTTTATATTTTAGAACAATATCTTTAGGCTTGTTTTCCATTTTAATAACTTCAATTTTGTCAATATTTTTTTTGTTCATTTCTAAGGGAATGCTATTTCTTCCTGCTCTCAACTGTTCAGGATAAATTCGCAAACGAACGTCATTCCCTTTATTAAATTCTCTTTTTATTTTATTTTTTTGAAATTCTGTCAATGCAACTTGCTCAGTTATCATTTTTATATATAGATAAATAAATAAATATTTAATTAATATTATAATTATAATTGTTGTATGCGCAATCGTATAGTAACGAGCTCTCCACGGAGGTCTAACGGTTTCAAGTGCTCATCAGTGAGCCACACTCTCATTGTCTTCAATTCGTCCAATATAATATCATGATATTGTAACTGATTCGCTTTACTTATCATACGATGTCAAGGACTTGAATTCACTGGGAAAGAGTAGAGAACGTTACTTCGTATTCCATTTATATACGAAGTCTGTATGATGTCGCAATTGACTAGAATAGAATTAATATGAATAATATTAACTGGATCAGGACTTTCATTAGAAGGAGCAGTCAACTTTACATCTTGATTAAATCCAAGAACAGGGCCTAATGTACCTACTCCACCAATTTGAACGGCACACCCAGGTTCTATATTAATAACAGACGTACCCCTTGCTTCATTTATACCAATAGTAATATAAGGAGTGTCATTTATTGTATCGTAGTCAGTTAGAGATTTCATTATTTTTATAATTTCATCATTTAACTTTTCAATTTCATAAGCACCAGGCTTAATGGTAAACCCTCTTATTCTTTCAGTTGGTGTTCCAATATCAACATGATATCCAAAATAATTATTTTCTTCAGTAATATTAGGTATAGAATTGTAAGTACTAATGTTATCTAAAGCAATCGCATAATTTTTATGAGTGTCTAATTGTATAGTTGGATTAAAAGATACTGTAAAGTCTGTCATAAAACCACGTATTATAATATCAAATCCGCTTTTAGGACTAGTATTTTCCTTTATATTATTGAGGAGATTTAAAATTTCATTACTATTGTTCTCTGAAAGACTCATTTCTATATAATAATACATTTATTTTTTAATTANTCAGTTGGTGTTCCAATATCAACATGATATCCAAAATAATTATTTTCTTCAGTAATATTAGGTATAGAATTGTAAGTACTAATGTTATCTAAAGCAATCGCATAATTTTTATGAGTGTCTAATTGTATAGTTGGATTAAAAGATACTGTAAAGTCTGTCATAAAACCACGTATTATAATATCAAATCCGCTTTTAGGACTAGTATTTTCCTTTATATTATTGAGGAGATTTAAAATTTCATTACTATTGTTCTCTGAAAGACTCATTTCTATATAATAATACATTTATTTTTTAATTAATTACTGTAATTCTGTTACCATCACTTTTGAGTTTAAAGAATCTATCAGAAATTAGCAGGCAATATGCTTCTGTGTTTGCTGTAACATTTCTACCAAATCTTACTTGAATTGTAATGTCTGTTGTACTATGTTTGACGCGGTTAGGTTGTTTGCTTAAGTCAACAACAAATAAAGGAAATAATGCTTTATACTTAGCCATAGAAATGGTTCCTGATGCAGTTAACTCTTTTTCAGTGGAATTTACATCAAGAAAATTCTTTTTAAATGAAATAGCGTCTGTGTAAACTCTAGCAAAGTTATTTTCACCAAAATCCATAGTATAGTCTTGAGCTGGATACTGTCTTTCATTCATTAATACTTTAAGACTACTTATATTACAATGGTCAAACAATGTTGGATTTTGTGTTTGATTAAACCTCTTACCAGTCTGAAATCCTAAAATTAACCATCTAGGAACTTCTGGTGAAGTTCTTGAAGATAATCGCCAATTGAAAAAGGCATCTTGAGGTACTGCTAATGAACTTAATGTCATTCCACGAAAATTAATTTCAAAACTTTCTTTCGACTCAATTCTCTTGGTAAGCTCTAAGTTTAGTTTATCATCACCATTCATATGTGGAACAAACCAAGAAATTTTTGACAATACTACTTTTCCTGCATCAGCAGCAGTACCACCACCATCACCATCACCAGCACCACCTCTCTATATAGCATCATTATCACCTGTTCTTGTTAGGACAAGTCTTTGTGTTGTTCCATAAATTAATTTATTAAACTCTCTAAAGAAACCAAAAAGCCTTCTCATTGGAATATAAAAACTAAATGTTCCAACAGTAGCAGAACTAAAAATAAAATTTTTTCGTGTTTTAAAACCTCCATTATCTGCAATCCTTATACCAACGTCTCGTACTCCACAATGACCTAAGGCTACAGTGGAATCATAAGTTTTATCTTCTAGAAGATATGACAGCATATTTTGAACGATGCCGGGGTTATAAATATTTTCAATTTCACGACCATTAATGTAAAATGTCATTCTATTGAAAAGATATAATATTCCTTCCTTCACTAATGTTGCATTAGCTGTATCAACATAATTATTATTATTATCCCTTAGTAATCTCCCCTCAACAAGTAAATATGAATCGCTTGGAACAGTAAATGAATTTTCATTAGTAATGTCTAAACGAATTTCACCGTTAACATTAAACTGTAAGTTTTCAGGTCTAATTTCTAAATATTCATATTCTAAGATATTGTCATCAACTTGTGGTTTTTCAAAATTTAGTATGCTATTCATAATTTATATATAATATTATATATTTATTAAAATAAAAAATTAAATAGTCTTAATACCATAACCGCGTTTAATCGAATCTAAAAGCATTCTAGTTTTTCTATCAATATCACTTCCATCATTTCTAACTTCATTAGTAACATGATCTTTTACATTATTTATGCTATTTGTCACATTATTTTTTTTATTTCCTTTTATAGCGCTAAATGCTTTTTTAGTAAGTTCCTTTGCTGCTTGTTCTGAGCCAGACCTTACACCAGCACTAACCCCTTCTACAGCTTTATTTCCTATTTCCTTTGCTATATTACTGCTTGCAGCTTTACTAATAGAATCAATTATTCCACTAAAAAATCCAGAACCAATACTTCTTTTTCTTGCGTTAATGAAATGCTTTCTTTGAATAATAATACCCATTATACTATATATACATTCTATTATAAAATTTAAATTAATATATTATT